>CM063605.1:1481230-1524474 GCA_032356905.1 Salix exigua
GCGGAAAGATAAATAATATAAATCATATTCTGACCTCACCTACGAGTTCAAGCTTTTGGGTAAAATAATTTATTTGATATAGTATCAAAGCATGATTGACCTAATGGTCTTAATTTTGAATCTAACCACTCCCATTCTATTTGATAAAAATCAAGTATTTAATGTGAGCCTGCACAAGTTTCAAACCTAAATTTTTTTACTTAAAGAATAATACAAATTATATTTTGGGGAGCTTTTTACGAGATAGTTTTTTTGACAAGATGACATTCAAAAGAAATCAAATTCCACTTTCTTACTTACAGGATTACAATTCTGAAGTCATGTTTTATGATTTGTGAGCTCCTCTCTTCTCCCCCACATAAAAATATCTAACCTATACTACCCTGGCCAGCTATCCTTGCTTCTCTAGCTATGTGTATCTTTCACTATCAATCCATATTTTTTTTTTGTACAGAATATGAACTTAACTTGTTATCCTTCGTAACTCGAGGAGGCAAAAGATTTTAATGTCATTTTAGAGTTCTGTTCCAACTTGAGTAAAAAAGGCGTATTCATTGATGTTCACGCATAATGGAAGAACCACAGGTCCTGTATAGTTTATGCATAAATGGTAGGTAAATCTAAGGGTGTAGATTACATCAGAAGACGGCCGATAAGGCAATAATCAACAAATTATACAGTGATTAAGCTGAATACTTATAAGCCGAATTTGGCCGGAATTTCAGGAACGAACCGAAATTAAAACCGGACTAAAACGACGTCGCTTTGTTTCGATTTTTGAACGAAACGAAATGTTCCGGCCGAAACGAAACGGAATTAATAAATATATTTTGACTTTTATATGTTTTGACCCCACATATCATTGAAGGACCCTAGTAAAACAAAGAAGTATCTTCATTATCATCACATCCCTGTATGGCCACAATTATACACGGATTTCTATGATAAAACTAAAAGAAGTTCCAGATTGAGAACCTCGGATAATTAACACACAATTTGTAAATCTCTACCTTTAAAATGTTGATTTTTTCAACCTTTTGATAAAGAAAGATTCATAATTGGAGAAAACAGAGGATGAAACCAAGAAATTAGAAGGGAGAGAGGGGGAAGAGAGGGTACCTGCAGCAGCTGCACCAACAACATCGTTCTTGGAGTCCCTGATGGCGAGGACCACTCTGGTTTTGTAGCCACCATGAGTGGCATAGAAGTCTGAGACGGCCATGTTGATGCAACTCAACGCAATCTTACCACCCAAATCACTGCCCAGGTCAAGAGCCACACCTACATTCACTGGGATAAAAGTTGTGTTTTGTGCCACCCCCATTTCAATGAACAAAATCTTCAAACAAAGAAAGAGCAAGAATGGGAGAACAGGCTTGAAAGTGGTTTTCCTCATCTTCCTGATCCTAGCTAGATTTCTTGATACAAGCTATGATTGGAAAAATATCTTTTTATAAGGTTGTTTAGCAGCAGAGAGTTTGAAACTGTACGTTGGGAGGGCCCAATTGTGTTAGTTTGAAGTTTGAACTTTGAAGAGAGGAGAGTCTCATTGACTGTTTTTGCCAGGAAATTGCATAGTTTGATCATTCAAACCATAATTTTTGGTAAAGGCTAAAGGTCGTGAACTTACAGTTTGTACATTAAATATAAACTAATTAGTCTTTGGATGTATGACGCAGAACGGAAGCAAGAACAATTTACCAACGTAAATTGTTAGAAACAGTACACGTTAAATGAAAGAACTCAAAAATATTTCTTATCCCCTCTGCCTGCGTTCACTGCCTTTAAATAGGCTTACAACATCCTTAAGATTAAAACCATTATGGCTGCAGAGTACTATTAGGCTGAAATAAAAGGAAAGAAATAAAAACATTGAAGACGAAATTAGACAGAAATGGTAACACGAAATTAAGGCTGATAATGGCAAGTCTAAGGCTGGATTATGACAGATTTATAAATTGTCATAATCCTAGCAATTAATTCTCCAATTCCTCTGCATTCACAACTGTTTTTTTGACTTTGGACCGATCCTTTTTCTTCAACTTCATGTCTAGCGCTTCTTCGAACTTTAAGGCTATCTGTTTTGCATCAGTCTCCTCTACTTGCGAAGAACTCGACCCCGAGTTATATTCCGGGTAGATTGGAATATCTTCACAAAATTCATACAGGTCTACCACATTGAAAGTGCGAGAGATGTGCATATCAGTAGGTAGATCGATGACGTAGGCATTATCATTAATCTTCTTGATAATCTTGTACGGTCCATACTTTCGCGGTTTTAACTTGTTATAAGTCCCCAACGGAAACCTCTCCTTGCGTAAGAATACCATCACCTGATCTTCTTCAGCAAACAATTTCTCCCGTCTCTTAACATCTGCTGCAGCTTTATATTTTGCATTCTTTCCTTCCAACCGGGCCTTCACTTCTGCTTGAACACTTTGTGCATGCTCAGCCATATTTTCAGCAGTCACATTGGAACCAACAATTTTGGGAAGGCGCGCTAGATCCAATGCATGTTTAGGTGTTTTTAGATAAACCAACGAGAAATGGGACATACCTGTTGCCGTGTGAATTGCATTATTATATGCAAATTCAGCCTGTGCTAACTCCACATCCCATTGTTTGGGTTTATCGCCACAAATGCTGCGTATTAAGTTGCCTAGCGTTCTGTTAAGGTTTTCGGTCTGCCCGTCGGTTCAGGGTGAGCGGTGCTCCTGAAATTCAGTGTTGTATCCATTCTTCGCCATAGCTTGATCCAAAAATGGCTAAGGAATTTTGAGTCTCTTTCGAAGTAATGGATTGCGGGACCTTATGCAAACGCACCACTTCTCGGAAGAATAAATATGCTATGTGAGAAGCATCCGATGTCTTCCAGGCATGGGATGAAATGTCCCATTTTGGAAAACTCGTCAACTATGAAAAACACCGAGTCAACTCCACGCAGGGTTCGTGGTAGCCCCAAAACAAAATCCATCGACAAGTCTTCCTATATTGCATTCGGCACTCGGTAGTGGCATGTATAAACCTCAGTATTCTTAGTTTGTCCCTTGGAAGTTTGGCAAACATAGCATTTACTGGACTATGTTTCCCACATCACGCTTCGATTGAGGTCAATAATACCTTTCGACTACACTCGCTAATGGTTTTGTCACGCCCTAGATGTCCGCTCAAGCATCCCCATGTAGCTCGCGTATTAGTTTCTCCTTAAGGAACTCCTAGGAACACATAATTGATTTCCACGGAAAAGTTAATCATCGATAATGTGGAATTCTCCATTGTATCGTTGTAATAAGCATTTTCCCACACCTCGGTGAAGTCTTCATCACCGCCATACAACTCTTTAAAAATTTGAAACCAATAACCTCTTGTTGCATAGTCACTAGTAAGCTAGTGCGTCGGCTCAATGCATCGACTACCTTATTCAAAGCTCCGGACTTGTGTTTCAGAGAAAAGGAAATTTCTGCAAGAAAGTTGACCATCTAGCGTGCATATTACTCAAACTCCTCCGACTATTCAGGTATTTTAGGGCTTGATGATCAGTGTACAATATGAAATCACGCTGGATTAGATAATGCTCCCAATGCTTGAGAGCACGCACAATGGCATAAAACTCCTGGTCATATGTACTCCATTTCCTCCGCGCCTCGAAGTTATTCATCGAAAAATGCTATCGGCTTCTTCTCTTGGGAAAGAAATGCTACTATTCCAATCCTACTAGCATTACATTCAACTTCAAATAGTTTCTCAAAACTCGGTAAGGCAAGGACCGGGCAATGCATAATTTCTCTTTGATTAGTGCAAACGCCACGATCGCTTGTCGCGTCCCAATCGAATTTTCCTTTCTTCAAGCATTCGGTTATGGTTGCTACAATCTGCTGAAATCCCGAATAAATCGACGGTAGAAAGTTGCTAACCCATGGAAGCTCCTCACATTCCCTACCGCTTTTGGTGTTGGCCATTCACGGATGGCCCTTACTTTTTCGGCATCCACTAATATCCCTCTAAACTAACAATATACCCTAAGAATAATAATCGCTCAGTCACCAACTACATTTTTTGAAGTTTATAAACAGTTTATTCTCGGACAATACTTCTAGCGCATCCCTTAGGTGACCCATATGCTCATTTTCACTTCGATCTGTAGATCAATATATTGTCAAAATATACGAATACATATTTACCAATGAAAGGTTGTAATACCTTATTCATAAGCCGCATAAATGTGCTTGGTGCGTTTGATAATCTGAATGACATCACCAACCACTCATGGAGTCCATTCTTCATCTTAAAAGTCGTCTTCCACTCATCACCTGGCTTTACCCGAACCGATGGTATCCACTGTGCGGATCCATTTTAGAGAACAATTTTGACCCATCCAACATATCCAACATATCGTCTAGTCGTGGAATCGTAAAACTATATCCGACCATTACTCGATTTATGGCGCGGTTGTCAACGCAAATCCTCTAATTGCCATCCTTCTTTGGGACCAAAAGAGCGAGGAACAACGCATGGACTCATGCTTTCTTGGATAAATTCCTTCTTTAGTAATTCTTCTACCTTTTCCTGCAAAATCTAATTTTCTTTTAGACTCATTCGGTAATGTGGTAGATTTGGTAAGCTTGCTCTCGGTACCAAATCAATTTGGTGTTGTATGTCTCTCAACCGTGGTAGGTCATGTGATAAGTCTTCCGTTATTAACTCACCGAATTCGGACAAAAGCGATCGCACCTTTGGAGGAAGTTCCTCTTCGGATGTTTCCTTTTCGCTAATATAAGGGATCGCACCACCACAACATGAACCTCTTGGGCTTCTTTTACTTCCAGCTCTAACTCCGTTAATGAAGTGACTAGTGAGAGTAGAGAGCGATCTCCCTTTGCAGCTTGCTCATGACTCCTCCTTGGCTTCATTTAGGAACTATGACAATCTTTCTCCCTTCCCAATTGAAGACATATACATTCTCTCACCCGCGATAAGTTACATCCACGTTAAATTGCCGGGGACACCCCAATAATACATGACTAGCATCCATGTCAAGTACGTCGCAAGTCACCTCATCGCGATAATGTTGACCAATTGAAATAGGGACCTTGCACACTTCGGTCACACTAACTTTAGGCCCCTTTTGAACCACCCAATCATGTAAGGTTTTGGGTGTTGTTCGACCTGTAATTTCAGATGCTCTACTTGTCTCTTGGACACAAAATTCTCACAACTTCCAAGTATATTTTTCTTGCACACTGCAGCAGGATTTAAAAATATTTTTCTTTGTGAATGATCCTCCATTTTTGTTGAGCACAAGACACGTTGAATTACACAATTTATAAATTCCCTTGCTCTTCTGCAAACTTCAGCCCCTTTTAATAGTCCCTCAATTCCTGCTTCATCTCCCTCGGACTGCTCTTCCTCTCCATCTTCTCTCGCCTCTATCGAATTCACGGGTCTTCTAGTTGGGCATTCATTGGAGCTATGCCACGGTTGCCCACAACGGTAACATTTAAGGTTTGCTGCTTTGGTATACACATTGGGTGCTTGGGTGATTTCTTTCCCAGTTGCTGCTGCGCGACTCCTTGCTGGGTTGTGAGAGGACGATGCTCCTGTAGGTTTTGGGCTTGATTTGCAGTCAGTTTGGGTGGAATCTGCCCTTCTAATGTTGGAGATTTCCCTTGAAATTTGTTTCCCTAGGCTCTGATAGTGAAGAGGACGGGATGATGTTTTGTCCATTAATTCAACCTTCAAGGCCATATTATGTGCTTCTTCTACCGTCCAAACTACCTGTAAACCGATCCTTTCTCTAATGGATGGTTTCAATCCTCCCAAGTACCTAGAGACTTGTTGAGCCTCTGATTCATTCAGATTATTTCGCATGGAGAGCCTACACCACTCTTCTGTATAATCAGCCACTGACTTGCTTCCTTGCACACAATTTTAGAGCATTTGGAAGATGAATTGTTCATAATCGGGTGGCAAGAATCTGTTCATAAGGAGCTGTTTCATCCTCCTCTAGGACCGAATAAGCGTTTTTCCTTGGCGTCTTCTATCCATTTGCAACCTTTCCCACCAAACAGAAGCCTCGCTCCGTAATTTGTAGAACACTAGCTTGACTTGTCGTTCTTCTACAACTTCTGTGAAATCAAAGAATCGTTCCCTTCTGACAGCCAATCCAAGAAATCTTCAATCTGTAATTTACCATGAAATAGTGGTATATTAGCATGAATTCGGTATTCAAGTTGGTTACGCTCTACTGCTGATTTTCTGAAGCACCAACATCCTCTCCTTTTGAGTCTTCATTTCTAGAATCATTGTAGACACTATTCCTAGCAACCCTGGGTTGCTGTCTCACGGCTGGCTGGTTGATGACGCCTCTGTCCATAGGAACTGGTGGACGATCTACTAGGCGTTGAACCATAGCTTCTAGTCTTGCCATCGCCTGCCTTTGCTCATCAATGGCAACCCACATATCAGTATCTCCATCCCTCCGACCAACATCACGAGGTTTCATTCTTCATTGTTGTTGGCCATTGCAAACAAGGCAAATCCTTGCTCTGATACCACTTGAAGCAGAACGGAAGCAAGAATAATTTACCAATGTAAATTGTTAGAAACAATACACGTTAAATGAAAGAACTCAAAAATACTTCTTATTCCCTCTGCCTGCGTTCACTGCCTTTAAATAGGCTTACAACATCCTTAAGATTAAAACCATTATGGCTGCAGAGTACAATTAGGCTGAAATAAAAGGAAAGAAATAAAAACATTGAAGACGAAATAAAGACAAAAATGGTAAGACGAAATTAAGGCTGATAATGGCAAGTCTAAGGCTAGATTATGACAGATTTATAAACTGTCATAATCCTAGCAATTAATTCTCCAATTCCCTCTGCATTCACAACTGTTTTTTGGCTTTGGACCGATCCTTCTTCTTCACCTTCATGTCTAGTGATTCTTCAAACTCTAAGGCCATCTGTTTTGCATCAGTGGCCATCTGTTCTGCATCAATGTATTGATAGCATATATTTTCAATGAACTACTTACCCCATATCTGTGGAGATCTACTTTATAATAACCAAATATATTCCTTCTCTTATCACTATTTCATTATCGTTTACCTTGACCAAATCAAAGTACTTGTGGTTATTGGTTATGGAATATTTACATTAGCATCTAGATTTTTTTAAAGTTAGTATTCAGGTCAATTTGTGTATACTTTAAATAATTTTATAAATCATGAAATTAACAATTATATAAATATTAAATAATTATACAATCAAATATCTTAAACCTGAAACTACAGATAGAGTATATATATATTTAACTGTAGTATTTTGAAAAAAATTAAAAGGGAAAATACATGAGTGTTTTAAAAGAATTAGATGTGTAAATAAATTAAGGGTAGGTAGTAATTGCATAAGCTTATAAATATAAATAGAAAAAAAGAGAAAAGAAAAATAAAAAATAAAAAAAGAAAGGAATAGGTCTGAAATTTGAGAGAGAATCGGGAAGAGAGGAAGAAAGAAGAAGAAGAAGAAGAAGAGAAAAGAGGGAAAGAGAAGAGGAGGAGAAAAGAAGAGGAGAAATAAGTTGTTAAGGTAATGTGCGTTTATTTATGTATAAATGTGATTATTAGCTATGATTTTTGCTTGTATTGAATGTCAGAGTTTAAGAATTTTATTTAAGTTTGATTGATGAATTAAGAGAGATGTTAAGGGTTGAATGTGTTGGATAATAGTTTAATTAGTTTGATTGTAGATGATTTTCAAGTTTTGAGATGTTTGGTTTAAGAAAATATTGAGAAAAATGGTGAAATAATGTTGATAAATTCTGAAAATCCCTGCTGGAATTCTGGGTTGAGGTTGAAGATGACGAAATATCATGTTGGTCCTTTTGTGAAAATTACAGTTTGGTCCCGAACTTTGGAAAAATTACGCTTTGGTCCCTGGAATGAAATTCGAGATTCTGGACAGAATTGAGGATAAATTATGGAAAAATTTCAGTATAGTTGTGAATTTAAGAGGAGTTTAATTTAGTCCTTCAATTTGGTAAAATTACAATTTGACCTTAAAAATCGAGAAGAATTCGAATGGTCCCTAGGTGAAATAATAGCATTTCAGATTGGTTTGATGGATAATTGAAGTTCATTTGATGGATTATTATCAATTTTATGAGTTATGTACTTGGAATTAGATTTCAGAAGAAACCTTTGTTTTAGGTTTTTGCGAAGAAATTGATAGTTTGATTCAAAAACACATAGGATTATGACTTGAACTCTTAGATATGTTATTAAAGGTATTTTACTTCTTTTGAGTCATTTTTGAGTATATTTTCAGATAATCTCGATATTCTACCCGCAGGGACATCAGTAAAGTTTCATCAACATTCTGCTTTTCGAACTTATCTGCTTTTGAGTCCGGTGAGTGGATAATATTTAATATGCATGAGAAATAGTATAAATTTTTGAATTTGCTAGTATGAATTGGATTATGCTCTTTGATAATATATATACCTTGATTATATTCTTGATACGATAAAGCATAATCATTTGTTGAATATACGTTCTTGATATGAGCCTATATCTCGCTAGGAATTAGTAGCTCCTCATTTGATTGATACCATGAGTTGAGCCTTGAGATATGAATATGTTTGTTTGATTATAAGATATACGTATGATATGCCGCTTAGAATACCCATGCTAACAGGGTAGTGTTAGCCTTTGTGCATATCGTATCCGAAACCCTAGTTGGTCGGGAGTCACCAACTCTGTGTGGATCGATCATCCCACAAGATCTGAACCTCATGCTCATTGCATTCTGATTTTTTGATGAGCTTTACCTATTGAATTCTTGCTATGACCTATTTGAGAACCCATCACATGTTTGTTATGACCTATTTGAGAGACTTCTTGTAAGAGCTTCGAGCCGATTTGTTAATAAACTTTTCTTTGTTGTATTATCTCGTATGTGTATATTGGATATTATCTACTGACTAAGTTGTTGAACTCACCCCCTCATTATTCATTATTTTCAGGATCGTAGCTTGCTAGCAGGTCATTTTCGTCCTACTCTTGGAACCTGCTATTTTGGTTTTAGTCGACATTTTTGTTCATATGTCTAGTTAGTGCTTCACAAGTATAACAATATGTCATGAACTCTGGTGTAAAGACAATCAAATTATATATTAAAGTTTATTTTGTTATTTCCGCTGCGTTGAATTCTGAAGTTGAATGATAAGTTTGTGTGTAAGTTTGGGTTCGCATAGGTGTGGGATCTTGGAGGGAGACCATGCCTATGTGCCGGTCATGGATCCAGGAATCGGGTCATGATATTAACTTTTGAGGTGAGGGACATGATTAGAGTTAAAGGGTTTTGCTCCTAACCTTTTTTTCCTTAAAAATCTTGGTAACCCTAATAAAATAAATACATAAATAAATAAGTTAACATCCAATCAACTCTTTAATCCCAATTAAATGAAGATCAATTATTAATTTGTCAATTAATTATGCCTCTTCCATAGATTATCATGTTAGAGTAAGATCCTTGCAATCTTTTCTTGGCGGACAATCATCAAAAAGCACAAGCGGACGTAATTGCCTTTAGTTTAAGACAAATGCCACAAGTCCTCTATCTTCCGGCCCAGGATACACCAAATGTTGTTTTCAAGACAACTCGAGTTATCTCAAGCACGTCAAGTTCTTTGTATAGTACTTGTGAAGAATTCCGGTGTTTGAGATGAATTAGCTACTTTATTGAATATGAAGATGGCCATTATATAGCCTTTATAAGAGAAACAGAATCTGGAAATATGTAGCCACACTCGCACAATACGTGTGGAAAGCAAAACATAAAATGGAAAGTAAAACAGAACAAATAGCAATAATAAAACTTTCTTAACAGCTTTGCTAATCGATCGCTAACCGATCGCTATTTGAGCTAACTTTATCATCCTTCGTAATCTTGATTGTGCCAACAATCAAGTTATAGTCAATGAGCACATTTCCATCAATTCACACATCTTCATGAATACAACAAGCTTCAAGGGTTTTGTCATTACATCTGCAGCTTGTTCTTGAGTATCACAGATGAATTAATTGAATTGTTTCATCCTTGGTAAGATCACGCAGAAAATGGAAGCGAACGTCAATGTGTTTGTCTGCGTCAATGCATTATGGGATTCTTCGAAAGCTTAATAGTTGAACTATTATCACAGTAAACAATTGTAGGGCTGTTTGCTGCATGTCCCAGACTTGCTAAAATCTTTCTCAACCAAACTGCTTGACAGGCACATCCAGCTGCAGCTATAAACTCAGCCTCTGTAGTACTTAGGGACACCACAGGTTGCTTCTTTGACAGCCAAGAGACTGCACCTGTACCAAACAAAAAAACATATCCCGAAGTGCTCTTCCTGTCATTCAAGTCTCCTGCATAGTCACTATCTGTATATGCAATAAGCTCTTTATTGCCTTCTTTCCTGTAGTGTATGCCATAATCAATTGTGCCTTTCAAATACCTCAGTATTTTCCTTGCTGCCTGCAAGTGCATTTTTGTAGGATGTTCCATGTATCTACTAACTAGATTCACTGAAAACATGACATCTGGACGTGTGGCTGTCAAGTAAATGAGACTTCCCACTAGTTGTTTATAATAAGTGCTTGTTGATTTTCTCACCTTCTTCATCCTTTTGCAGCCTCTCTCCTGGAACAATTGGACTATGGACCGAATTGCATTTGTCTATTCCAAACCTTTCTAATACTTCCATTACATACCTCCTCCGATTAATGAAATGCCACTCGGTTTTTGTACTACCTCTACTCCAAGAAAGTACATCATCTCACCCAAATCCATCATTTCAAATTCATCCATCATGGATTGTTTGAACTCAGCAAACATAGACTTGTCATTGCCAGTTAAAATGAGGTCATCAACATACAAGCTTATAATCAGAATATTACCTTGTATATTCTGTTTGATGAACAATGTGGGTTCATGAGAACACTTTTCAAAGCCTCCTTGTATGAAATATGATTCTATGCGATCTGTACTCAAGCACGAGGGCTTGTTTCAGTCCATAAAGCGATTTTTTAGTTTGTAAACCTTCTATTCTTGCCCTCCGATTTCATATCCACGTGGTCGCTCAACAAACACCTCTATTCAATTCACCATGCAAAAATGCTGATTTTACATCCAATTGATAAACAATCCACCCCTCTTGAGCTGCAAGTGCCAAAATCAACCGAACAAGTATCTAGTCTTGCTACGGATGCAAATACCTCATTGTAATCCACTCCGTATTGTTGAGCATATCCCTTTGCAACGAGACGTGCTTTGAATTTTTCTACCTCCCCATGCTCATTAAGCTTTGTTTTATATACCCATTTTACACCAATCATTTTACCTCCCACATCCATCTTTTATCTTCTTCAAACCGAACATCCTCGCTTACAATGATCTTGTTAGTATACAACCTATATTGTAACGACCCGATTTTTATATATATATATGTATAAATATATATATCTAACACATATGGTACCGGAAATCAGCGAACTTGATTACCTCACATCATCAAAATACCATCCATACAATCGAATTTCATTAAAAGTACATAAACATATAGTATTATGGTGGTATAATTAGAAATTCATATTAAAAATATACGTACATGAACATGAGGTTGCATTCCTATACTACTAATAGTCATTACGAATCTACACAAAAGGTTCTAATAAAAGTTATGTGTTCAGTACATTGATTCACACCAATTACATTGTGATTTAGAATGCATCTACATGGTTCCTTGCAAAAGTAGGTTCTTGTGTATCGGGTTCCTTAGACATCTCGTGGATATAACGTCCCTACAACAATACAAAACATTTAAGAAAATATAATTACTTAATGATAATTATAATGGTAACTAAACGGTCTGGCAGTTACAGGAGGCATTAACATTTATAGTTTATTCATGTATTTGGTACAAATAGCTTGTAATGCATATACATACATCAATTTAACAATAACATGTCCCGAGACAATAACATGTCTCAAGCACTAACAGTAACAGGTCCAAACAATAAGAAAACCCTTGAAATCGATCTCGATCCAATCAACCTAGGTCTACAATATCTTAAACATCGTTCTCAACACAACCATAATTAATAACCCGTCTATCCTCTTAAGGCATATTTACTGAGGTTATTCGTTCATTCACCCCGGTCATCCTTTTCAAATGTCATTCGCCAAAGATAGTCAATCATTTGTTCCGGTCATCCATTCGGATGTCATTAGCCAAAGATAGTCAATCATTCATGCCGATAATCCATTGGGATGCCATTAGCCGAAGCTAATCAATCATTCATGCCGGTCATCCATTGGGATGCCATTAGCCGAAGCTAATCAATCATTCATTGCCGGTAATCCATTGTGATGCCATTAGCCGAAGCTAATCAATCATTCATGCCGGTCATCCATTGGGATGCCATTAGCCGAAGCTAATCAATCATTCATTGCCGGTAATCCATTGGGATGCCATTAGCCGAAGCTAATCAATCATTCATGCCGGTCATCCATTGGGATGCCATTAGCCGAAGCTAATCAATCATTCATGCCGGTCATCCATTGGGATGCCATTAGCCGAAGCTAATCAATCATTCATGCCGGTCATCCATTGGGATGCCATTAGCCGAAGCTAATCAATCATTCATGCCGGTCATCCATTGGGATGCCATTAGCCGAAGCTAATCAATCATTCATTCACATTTAAGCATCCAACAATCTAATATAAACTCTATCACATTTGAATAATATTTAACTTAAAATACTTCTTACGTGTGGTATAAAAGAGAGGTGTAATTCACCTACCTGCTCTACTTCTGGGTTGTTCTTGTCTGGACGATGGTTCAATCCTGACTACACCGCCTGCGACATCATTGTCCACAAAAATCAATATATTTCTATTTTCAATTTCACATTCGTCACCATACTTATTCCAACAAAATCACACATTGAAACCATAAAATTCAACACATAATCCCTCCACAAAATTCCATCCGAAAACACACATTGAACCCATAAATTTCAGCACATAATCATTCAATAAAATCCTAACAAACCACACATTATAACCATAAATTTCAGCATATAATCCATCAACAAAATCCCAACAAAATCACCCATTGAAATCATAAATTTCAACACATAATCCCTCCACAAAATTCCATCCGAAAACACACATTGAACCCATAAATTTCAACACATAATCATTCAATAAAATCCTAACAAACCACACATTATAACCATAAATTTCAGTATATAATCCATCAACAAAATCCCAACAAAATCACACATTGAACCCATAAATTTCAGCACATAATCATTCAATAAAATCCTAACAGACCTGATTCAAACGAAACATTGTAATAGCAATAAATCACAATTAGATCTACACTTATCAAATACCAACGGTTAATATGTAGACAAACCCATTATATAAAACATATTCAAATTTCAGGGTCTTTCAACGGTTGGATCTACCAAGATCGGAGTTATACTCGAGACTCGACCTTATACTCGAGAGCTACTCGTTAAGCATCAATATCTCCTTGCTGAAGTGTACCATTCTCATCTCCACCGTTCAGAACATGAATAACCCTCATATGCACCACATAACCAAATTTCAGATTGATCCAACGGTGCAAGAACGACAAACTATCTGGAAGCTCTGATCGCCAAAGAAACAAATTTAGTTATAATGTTCAAAAGATTACACGTCTCCACCAGAGCATAACAAGCTACTCCCTCCGGTGAAAATTTAGTAACAAGTAAGGCGCATAACATACCAAAAGTTCAGAGGAATCCAACGGTGGACGGAGGAGGAACTAGCTGGAGAATCTGACGAGTTTGAGGGGATTTTTCCGAACTCTTCGGATGCCTGGATTTCTCAAACGGCTTCCGATAATGACAATCCCTCCGGTCAGAATTTAGACAATGGTTAGGTGCATAACATACTCAAATTCCAGACCGATGCAACGGTGGTCGGAGGAGATATGGGTCTCGAGTGCCACCCCTTCTTATCTTTTTCTCTCCAAACTCTCTCTAACTCATCTCCTCCCCTTAAGTGCACAAATGAGCCCCCATTTTCTTTTAAATTTACATTTTACACCACATGTTCACTTCCCCTTAAGTGCACAAATGAGCCCTCCATTTCCTTTTAAATTTACATTTTACACCACATGTTCTCTTCTTATATTATAAGTCATAAACTTTACATTAATTTAACACTTAATTTATTTCCGGGTTTACATATATGCTTTGGATTCATCACTTACACCAAGCAAAACACACTTCACAATTCTGTTCTCTAACTTGTTTCTATTTGCAGCAGTATATGCACGTGAGATATGTATCCAAAGACCCTAAAATACTGCACTGAAGGTTTTGATCCACCCCAAGCTTCTTCAGGGGTCATATCTTTGACTGCAAGTGTTGGGCACCGATTCAACACATGAATCGCCTAATTTGCTACTTCAGGCCGTAAACTTCTCGGAATCTTCATGTCATAAAGCATACTACGAACCATGTTCATAATGGTTCTATTCTTCCTTTCCGCAACACCATTCTGCTGTGGTGTGTATGCAGATGTCAACTGTCTATTGATACCATTCTTCATGCAAAAATCATTGAACTGCTGTGAAGTGTATTCCCCTCCTCTGTCAGTTCTCAGCCCCTTGATGAATTTGCTAGTTTCTTTCTCTACTCGACTCTTGAAGCTCTTGAAGGTGTCAAAAGCATGTGATTTTTCTGCCAAAAAATAGACCCAGGTTTTGCGACTATAGTCATCAATAAAGGTTATTAAGTACCTTTTATTGCTATTTGACATAGGTGTGATTGGGCCACATATGTCGGAATGGATGAGCTGCAATACTTGAGATGCTCTCCATGTACTAGCCTTTGGGAAGGAGTCCCTGCTTTGTTTCCCCACTAAACAGGTTTGACAGACTCTTGCAGATGCTTCAAATTTGGGCAGACCCGTAACCATCATCCTTTGCTCAAGAGTTTTCAGGCCACTATAACTGAGGTGGCCATATCTGTTATGCCATAACTGGGCTGAATCTTCAGTGATGGTGTGAAATGACATGGGTGGTTGTGAGAAGGGTTGAAGAATAAACATCCTATTTGGGGACATTACAGTCTCCATAATCAATCCTCTCTCAGGGTGAAATATTTTGCATCTTCCATGCTTGAACAGAATTATTAAACCCTTTTCTAGCAACTGACCAATGCTCAGCAGATTGGTCTTCAATTCAGGTACGTAAAATACACCAGTAATAACTTGTGAGGTGTTCAGGGATTGAAACTTCACATTACCTTTTCCTTTGACCACCATGCTTGAGTTGTTTCCAAGCTTTACTTGCTCTCTGAAATCCTCATCTAGTTCACAGAACAAGTCTTTCTTCCCTGACATGTGATTGCTACACCCACTGTCAAGGAACCACATATCTGCCCTTTGATCTTGAACCTCTTCAATATATGCCATCAACAAGATCTCTTCATGAGCTTCGCAAAATTGGCTTCCTTCGCTTGCTTGGGCACTCATATTGATAATGCCCGAAGCTTGTGGCGATGATAACATTCAACAATAGATTTGTCAAAGTTAAATGATCCTCTTCCTCGACCAAGAAATCCTCCACGTGATCTGCCTCTGCCTCTCCATGGTCGATCTTCATAGAACACCCTCAATGCTTGTTCTTCAATTTCGGTACACACATACATCGCTCATGTACTAATAAGCTACTTTGCAGCTGATCAATGGTTAAAGAATCAACATCATGTGACTCTTCAATCGAGCAAACAACATAATTGAAGTTTGCTGTCATAGATCGCAGTATCTTCTCAATGACAGTTACATCCTTCATAGTCTCACCATGATTCCTCATCTTGTTAGCTATGGTGAGAGTACGAGCAAAGTAGTCATTCACCGTTTCTCCCACTTTCATTTGAAGCATTTCAAACTCCTTTCTAAGTGCTTGTAGCTGCGCCCGCTTGACTCTTGCGGTTCCTTGATACTTCTACTTCAAGGAATCCCGGATGTTCTTTGATGTCTCTTTGTTCAAGATAGTTTCCAAGATTGATCTATCAATTGCTTGGAAAGGTAATTTTTCACCTTGAAGTCCTTGAGCTTCGATCATCAATGGCTTTCTTCGTCCCTCAATTAGAACAACTTCTTCGATTCATGACCGAATTCCTTGTTCTACCAACCCCTGAATTCTTTGGATCTCAAGAAATTTTCCATAAGCATTGCCCAATGATCATAGTGACCATCAAGCTTTGGTATTGCTTGGTTGAACAAATTGATTCTCGGCCACCTCTTTTACGCCTTTGAAAGAACTGCAACTTTCAAATTTTTATCGACCTTCTACAATAGGCTCGATACTGAAATGTGAAGAACTCTGGTGTTTGGGATGAATTAGCTACTTTATTGAATATGAAGATGGCCATTATATAGCCTTTACGAGAGAAACAGAATACTGGAAATGCAGCCACACTCTGCACAATACGTGTGGAAAGCAAAACAGAAAATGGAAAGTAAAACAGAACAAATAACAACAATAAAACTTTCTTAACAGATTTGCTAACTGACTGCTAACAGACTGCTAATTGAGCTAACTTTATCAAGTACTACTTCTTGTCATCTAGTGAAAAAAAATCAGCATAAGAAAGGAAATAGTTATAGTAATATGAATGTTATAGATACTAATTACTCCAAGATGCTATACACTTTCTATTTTTTTTATAAATTCATATCTGCATATATGAAACTAAATTTATAGGAACGATTCTAAGATACATCAATATAAAAGAGAAAAAATAATAATAATTCCATTCTATAATGATTAATGCTTCATATATGAGTTTTTTACAATATACAAAATAAATAAATAAATAAAGGGATGATGATGGCTGTGCTGGTGGCGCTGCTGGTTTTGCCGTGAAGGCGACTGGGGATGCCATAGCTGAACGATAGTGAGAGCTAGAGGGAGGAGTTGCTGGTCGTGGGTATGGTTGATAATGGCGATGGGGTCTCTCTGTTGATTAATTATTTTAGTCCCGCAGCATTTACGTTAATTGTGTTTTTTCATCAGTCATTATTATTGTCATTGTTTTAATTAAGTCAAGTCATGTGTCTGTAGTCTTTAGAAACTTGTTAATTACCTGTTAGTTAATGAATTTGCATTGTTATAATATAAATATATTATAAAATTAATTTTAATTTATATTAGTGATCATTTTAAAATTAATATTTTTTTTTCTCCTGTGTTTGTGTTTTTTTTTATTTGTCTTCGTGTGAGATGATTTTGAAGGTGAATCCCATTCCGTTCACCCGCTTCAATTTTTCTGAAGGCATGGGATGTTAAGTCCCTTTGATTGAAAATGCTAAACAAATGTCGAATTTTACTCCAAATTGAAGTTGTGGAGTCAGAGGGTCTCAAGACTACTCTCCATTCCTGATGAACAAACATCACTAAGAAGATAATGAGAGCTAAAACAGCAGCTATTCCAGAAATTAAAAATAATCCCCAGAAAGTCTTCATACTAAGGCTATTTGATGAAACGGAGGTGCCGGAATTGGGACAACTAGTTTGTTTGCCAAACCATTTATCCTGGATTTCCTTCATCTCACCTCCCTCAGTCATATTCAAAATTGCCATTGATATCTTAGGTACAAGAGGAGAACCTTTAGGGAAGACCTGAAATTCTCAAAACAAAAAATGGTAGTATTAAACTATAGAGTAATGGTATATTTGGTGGAAATGGAAATAGATAGAAGGGAAAGTGAGCTTACAAAGCCAAAACCGCCGGTTTTGAATAAAGCATCAAACATGGTATATTTGGGGCAATATTTTGACAGAAAGAGTTTCATATATGGCTCTTCGTCGAAAGCAGCCGCGATAACACCATTTCCACTTCCTTTGGAGAAGAGTTCGTGACATTCTTCTGGAGAGTTTTATCAATAGAAGTTGTATAGATCCATGCCATTATTCTTTCCGTTCTTCAAGATTATTTTAACAGTGTTCCTTCAAAGATTAGGAAACATCTGGTTTCTAGTCAAGTTAGTACAGACATGGAGGTACAAAAGGTAATGCAGGATTCCCTTCAGTAACAGTAACACAAAACAGAATTTTCACTGAAAGAGAAACAAAGGGCAAGAGATATACTAAAATCCTGAAACTCAGTTATTCCTACTACATATAATAAAACATATTACTTCTATGTTCCTAACAATTCAATGTCCTTACTGTTGGAAACTTGAAATTTTGGTGAAGAACAGTTACTGTTCAAATCACCCTCAGGAATTTGTCCCTGATGAACAAAAACAGGCACTGTTCAAATCAGTGCAAAGAAACCAAGAGTCTGCCCAGAATTTCCCAGAATTTAGAAAGTATAAAGAACTAATAATTGGTGCAAGAAAACACAGAACAAGGGGCAGAATTTCTTGTTAGGATACTGCCATCCCTAAGCTTTTATTTATAGAAGAAAATTGAATACAAAACTAGAAATTCCAGTCCATTACAATCTCTTCAACTAAACTGGAAATATTCAAAACTTCTTAAATAGGAAAATCTAACTAACTAACTAGGAAAAGTAACTTGCTGTGATCAATACAATTTGATCCTTATTGAAAACATAAAACTGATAATTAAAACACTCCTAATGATCTTCAAGTCTTCAGTTGTAGTCTTGGAATCAAAGTCTTCAATCTTCAACACTTACAATGCCAATGGCTACTGGGGCTCCAAGTGTCAAATGATATTCTACAAGTCAATTATTTTCACGGTCAATTACCAAAGCTGCTGGTCTCTCTTGATTTTGGTCGGTAAGCTGATCAATATTTATTACTACCTCTTGAGGTGTTTGCCTATCTGGAGTAGAATCATAATCTGTAGAAGAAGGATCTTCAGGAAATTGTGCGTGAATTGAGCAGGCTGATGGACTTGGCACGCCAATAGGAGGCAGACTGATGCCATTTCTATCAGTCAGGTCCTTTTGTCTGGAATTTAGGGACGTAGAGTCCCTTTGAATGAAGACTCTGAAGAAATTCTTAGTTCTATCCCATATTGAAGCTGTGGGATCAGAGTGACTCAACTCTCTTCTTTCTCGGGAAACAAACATGACAAAGAAGATAATGAGAGCTAAAAATGCAGCTAGTCCTGCAATTAAAAATAATCCCCAGAAACTCTTGAGACTAAGGATATTAGATGAAACAGAGGAGCTGGAATCTGGACAGCTGCCTTTTTTGCCAAACCATGCATCCTCTATTCGCTTCATTTGATCCCCCTCTGTCACGTTTAAAATTGCCCTTGATATATCAGGCACAAGAGAAGAACCTTTAGGGAAGACCTGAAGTCACAAAAACAAAGTATACATGAGAAACTATAGATTATTGTTAAGGAACTATCTCATTTAAAAGTTTAAGCTTGTAGGTGAGACTCCTAAATATGATTTATATTATTCTCTAACACTCCCTCTCAAGTGAAAGCCATTTGGGTTTGAAACTTGCATTTTCTCGTGCTTGATTTTATCAAATAGAATGAGGGTGATGAGATTCGAACTTGCAAGTGCTAAGTCAATAAAACTCTAACTCTGATATCATTTAGGAATCATAATTTATATTAGAAATGGAAATATAAGATGGAAAAGTGAACTTACAAAGCCAAAACCGCCGGTTTTGAACGTAGGTTCAATCATGGTATATTTGGAGCAATATTTTGACAGAAAGCGTTTCGTATATGGCACTTCGTCGAAAGCAGCAGCAATTCCACCATTTCCACTTCCTTTGGAAAAGAGTTCGTGGCATTCTTCTGGAGAATTATACACCCTGAGCTTGGACTTGTCGAAACCCAAGCCTAGCAAGATTCCTAGAACAAAAGAACCCCTCAGGTAGCCCACATACTCCCCCTTCATTATGAGATCATGTACATCATTAACTGTAGGCTGCAGCTGCTGGACTGTAAGTAAGCTCGCTAAACTGGCGGTGTAGCTCTGTGTGAGGACCAACACAACGAAAAAACATATAATTACCACAGCCCGAGTCAAGTTGCTAACCACTCTCTCCCCTGCAAATATAAACATGAAGTCAATTTGATGCTTATATATATTGGTGAGTGCTAGTACTACAGAAGAAGGGAGATTCATAGGGGGGAGGGAGATTACGTTGTGCAAAAACCATTGTTGAGAAGGAAAACCAGAAGCTAGCTCCTGCTTGATCTGAAGCAGACCCTCGAAAATCTTCATTCACTCTGTGCTCAAGAACCCAGACAACAAATCCAATGAAAACAAAGAAGACAAAAGTGCTCACCCAAAGGTCCCATGTCAAAGGTTTCATGAAGACCCATGCATTTTTACGGTTGTTGTCTGCTATAGGAACAATCATGGAGACACCACTTTCTGTGTAAGGCAAGGTGTAGTCGATGTACAAGGACCTGTTGAAGATAATGGTCATGTCTCCAACCACAGCATCAAACTTCTGTTCGCAGTAAACAAAAATGCAAAAGAAAGAAATTTACTTGCATCAACGTGGCTGCTATTAATGCAAAATCATAAACATAGAATAAGTACAGGAAAAAAAGATATAATTATGTTTTACCTTTAAGTACACTTGATAGGCCAAATCATCGTAAGTTGCAGCATAGGGAATGTACTCATAAGGTAAAGCATAAGGCAATGCTTTCACTACAGCATCAAAAACATCTATGCAGTATCCGGTGACTTTTATGGCGTTGGAAATAGGGTCCTTCGTCACACCCACAAACTCACCGAAGCCATCCTTCACTGGCACTCCTATTTTCAACTTCTTCGCATTTGTGGGAATCTCCCAGCCCTTGGGAACGACGAATGTATCCCCAGGAAAAACTGCAGTTAAATTGCTGGACATAGAAGCTGATTTTGCAGTTCTATTTATTCCAGGATCCAACTGTTTCACGAGTCCTTGTGCTGGTGTCCAAAATCCAATCTCTCTTCCTCCATTTCCGTTCACATTAACTATCTGGAAAGCTGGAGGTTGCAACTGCCTATCAACAAAATGATAATCTCCTGTGAGGCCTTTGAAACTAGTGTCTGATAAAGCTTGAAGAAGGCTTGGACCATTTAAAGAGATGCCAATAGTTGCAAGATCCGTTGATGAACTGCTAGAAACATTTGCCTTTTGGAAGCCAAAATTTGTTGCTCCATCTTTCTCTACTGCAATGGCCAACGCTTTCGTAGCATCATAGGCCCATAGTCCATATACGTTCAACTCAGCGTCAATGTTACTTGGATTATCTTGCAAGAATTTTCTTTTCCACCGAGCTCGAAAGTTTTCAAGCTCTTTTGTTCTTGGAACGTAAGGTTTAATACCCAGTACCCCCTGTATTGTATCAGTAACAGAAGGATTTGGTGAACTCAAAAACTCAGTTGTTAGACCATCAGTGATGATCCAAACATATCCTTCGCTCATCATTCCAATCTCTTTCGCTTTGGCAAAAAGCCGAGCGCCAAGAGATGCAAACATGTGCACGATAAAAACTCTAGTTTGCATTGTCATCAACTTGTATAGCTCTGCAACAATTTGAGCATCAGTGGCTGATGGAGAAATGACACTCCGGTACGGGACACGAACATCCACTGCTTGCAGAGCATCAGTTAAATAAGGTATCACTCCCTGGCCATATTCGTTGTCAATGTAGATGGGCACTGCTTCTCTCCATCCAAAGGATCGAACCAGTGAACTTATGGCGTTCACTTGAGCTGAATCATCATGTGTAGCTCGGAAAAAATAGGGACTCCTGATGGAAGCGAGAGAAGGACTTGATGCAGAAAATGATATTATGGGCACCTGAGCTTTTTCTCCAAGCTCAATAACAAGATTGGCTTGCATTGATGTTGATGGCCCTAAGATTGCTTGCACCTCCACATTTTTTATCAAGTCGAGGGCTGCGTTTCGCAAAGGAGAGAGGAAAAATCAAAGACAATACGCGAACCAAATTTGAGCAGCTGAGAGAGAAAGCAAAGGATCACCCTTTTTTTATGGGATGACATTCTAAAGAAATCAAATTCCACTTTCTTTATGTTTTATGGGATTACCATTCGGAAGTCATGTTTTATTCTCTTATGTTTTTAGATGATATAGTTATTTAATATGATATTAGAGTCTAATTGACTCAGCTGTCATGAGTTTAAATTTTACTACTTTTATTTTATTTGATAAAAAACAAGTACAAAGTAGTATGAACCTGTGCAAGTTTAAAGTCTAAAGACTTTCATTTGAAAATTTATATTAGAAAATAATATAAATCATATTTTGGAACTTCACCTATTAACTTAAGTTTAACCTTAAGTTTAAAGTAAAATTCCTTAACACTTCTCTAGCTATGTGTATCTTTCACTATCAATCCATTTTTTTTGCGCAGAATACGAACTTAATTTGTTATCTTTCGTAACTCGATGAGGCAAAAGATTTAAATGCCATTTAAAAGTTCTGTTCCAACTTGGGTAAAAACAGGCCTATTCATTGATGATCACGCATAATGGAAGAAAAAATTATACAATGATTAAGCATGGATATTGCAATATATTCCCCTCTACGAAAAGAATATTGCTTTCGTCAAACTTCTGTTCTTAATTAATATTGCAAGCTTGTATTTTGATAGAGTTCTAAAGTCAGATGATCTCCAATTGCAGATGCCGCGTTTGAAAGGACAGAGAAGACCAATTCTATTGTGTGGTGGGCAAAATGCTTAGCCACAGTATCAGATACGAACTAGAAATACAGCCCGCAATGGATGACTTTTATATGTTTTGACCCCACATGTCATTGAAGGACCCTAGTAAAACAAAGAAGTATCTTCATTATCATCACATCCCTGTATGGCCACAATTATACACAGATTTCTATGATAAAACTAAAAGAAGTTCCAGATTGAGAACCTCGGATAATTAACACATAATTTGTAAATCTATTGTGTGGAGGGAAAAATGCTTAGCCACAGTATCAGATACGAACTAGAAATACAGCCCGCAATGGATGACTTTTATATGTTTTGACCCCACATATCATTGAAGGACCCTAGTAAAACAAAGAAGTATCTTCATTATCATCACATCCCTGTATGTCCACAATTATACACAGATTTCTATGATAAAACTAAAAGAAGTTCCAGATTGAGAACCTCGGATAATTAACACATAATTTGTAAATCTCTACCGTTAAAATGTTGTTTTTTTTCCTACTTTTTGATAAAGAAAGATTCATAATTGGAGAAAAGAGAAGATGAAACCAAGAAATTAGGAGGGGGCAGAGAGGGTACCTGCAGCAGCTGCACCAACTACATCTTTCTTGGAGTCCCTGATGGCGAGGGCCATCCTGGTTTTGTAGTCTCCATGATTGGCATAGAAGTCTGAGACGGCCATGTTGATGCAGCTCAACGCAATCTTGCCATCCAAATCACTTCCCAGGTCAAGAGCCACACCTACATTCACTGGGATAAAAGTTGTGTTTTGCGCCACCCCCATTTCAATGAACAAAATCTTCAAACAAAGAAAGAGCAAGAAGGAGAGAACAGGCTTGAAAGGTGTTTTCCTCATCTTCCTGATCCTAGCTAGATTTCTTGATACAAGCTATGATAGGAAAAAGTATCTTATTTATAAGGTTGTTTAGCATCAGAGAGTTTGAAACTGTACGTTGGGAGGGCCCAGTTGTGTTAGTTTGAACTTTGAACTTTGAAGAGAGGAGAGTCTCATTGACTGTTGCTGCCAGGAAATCGCATAGTTTGATCAATCAAACCATAAATATGGTAATTAAAGGCTCAAGGTCATGAACCTACAGCGATAGATCTACTCATGCACAAACTTACAGTCAGTGCATTAAATATAAACTAATTAATCTTTGGATGTATTGATAGCATATAACTCAATTGAACTACTTACCCCAGATCTGTGGAGATCTACTTTATAATAACCAAATATATTCCTTCTCTTATCACTATTTCATTATCGTTTACCTTGACCAAATCAAAGTACTTGTGGTTATTGGCTATATAATATTTGCATTAGCATCTTAGACATTTTTTTTAAAGTTAGTATATATTTCAAATAATTTTACAAGCCATTAAATTAACAATAATGTAAATCTTTAATAATTATACAATCAAATATTATAAACCTGAAACTACAGATAGAATATCTAGATATTTATCTTTTGAGGCGAGGTACATGATTAGAGTTAAAGGAAGGGTTTTGCTCCTAACCTTTTTTTTTCCCTTAAAAAATCTTGGTAACCCTAATAAAATAAATACATAAATATATAAGTTAACATCCAATCAACTCTTTAATCCCAATTAAATGAAGATCAGTTATTAATTTGTCAATTAATCATGCCTCTTCCATAGATTATCATGTTAGAGTAAGATCCTTTCAATCTTTTTCTTGGCAGACAATCATCTAAAAGCACATGCGGACGTAATTGTCTTCAGTTTAAGACAAATGCCACACGTCCTCTATCTTCTGGCCAAGGAAACACCAAATGTTGTTTTCAAGACAACTAGCAAGTCAAGTTCTTTGTACAGTACTACTTCTTGTCATCTAGTGAAAAGAAATTCAGCATAAGAAAGGAAATAGTTATAGTAATATGAATGTTATAGATACTAATTACTCCAAGATGCTATACACTTTCTATTTTCTTATAAATTCATCTGTATTATAGGAACGATTCTAAGATACATCAATATAAAAGAAAAAAATAATAATTCCATTCTATAATGATTAATGCTTCATATATGAGTTTTTTTTTTTATAATATACCAAAAAAATACAAAAATAAATAAATAAAGGAATGATGATTGTTGTCCTGGTGGCTCTGCTGGTTTTGCCGTGGAGTTGCGATCATAGTTGTTGATTTCGTTTCGTTCCAGCCGGAACGTTCCGTTTTGTTCGGAAAACCGAGACAAAACAACGTTGTTTTTATCTCGGTTTTAATTTTGGCCCGTTCCGGAAATTCTGGTCAAATTCCGGCCGGAATGCCTCAGTTCCGTTCTAGGTTCAAAATCTATTTTTTTATTTAAAAACAATATTTTTGACATCTATACATCAAAATAATTTAATTTAAAAAGAATTCAAATTTTAATTATGCTTGTTAAATTAATATTTTATTTTATTCATATATATATATAATTAATTATATATGAACAGTACGACACCGAAACGGCACGCCGGAACGCTCCGAAACCAGAACGTTCCATTCCAATCGAAAAACTGGAACGACGACCAGAACAATATTGACAATTATGACTGCGACTAGGGGATGCCACAACTGAACGATAGTGAGAGCTAGAGGGAGGAGTTGCTGGTCGTGGGTATGGTTGATAATGGCGATGGGGTCTCTCTGTTGGTTAATTATTTTAGTCCTGCAACATTTTTTTTAATCAGTCATTGTTATTGTCATTGTTTTAATTAAGTCAAGTCATGTGTCTGTCCTAGTCTTTAGAAACTTGTTAATTACCTATTAGTAGTTCATAGTCTTTAGAAAGTTGTTAATTACTTTTTAGTCTTATTACGTGATCATGGAGTTCAGATCATGGTAGTAGAATAGGAAGGCACGTTTATTTATGTTCTAAGGTGGCATTTTTTAGGGATAATTTAATGATTTTAATTGGTTGGAAAAAAATATTGATAATAATTTGAATTGTTATAGTCATGATAATGACGATAACATAGGGATGATTTTTTAATGATTTTTCTTCTCTTGGTAGATAGAAAATTGACTACTTATTTTTTTATTTGATTATTGCAGATGTTTTCATAATTTTTATTTTGATTGTTGTGTTTAATTTAAATTGGATTATAAAATGAACTAATTCTGTTTTTTTTGAATTTTATAATTCAGATATCTGAATCTTTTTGTTATTTTAATGATGATGATAATTTTATGTTGTTGATTTCATTTAAACTTACTAAACAAATTAATTGATATCATTTTAAAATTCATATATTTTATAGTAAACTTGCATTTAACAGGACATATTTATTATTTTGTCCAAATTTATATTACAATAAAAAATATCACATAATTAATATTTTGTATGTATATGTGTGTGTATATATATGGGGAGGTTCACAACCACTAGAATACATTTCTGTATACGATTAGTAAAATAGTGTACAAGGGTATCAACATAAATTTTCAAAGCACAATGTATTATAGAAAAACAAGTCATATAAGAAAGAAAAAAACCGAGTGTGTAAGCTGTGCTGGACTGCCGTTGTTCTCTAGTACAAATCTGATTTAGACCTCTGATGAATAATAGTACGAGTAGGCGTCTGATGATTAACATTAGACTTCCGATTTTCCTTAACAACACTCTCTTGATTTGGGTTGGCGAGGTGATTGGGTATTTTGACTAGAATCAAACCCTTCTGTTTGAGTTTCTGTATTGTGCTCTTCCCCGAGAGTCAACATTCAAGGCTGAGCTCAAGCCTGAGATCTCACCTGAATCTCTCCTACGCACCTCCTCAGCCAAAATCAAATCATGAATATCATCGTAGTTTAATTTTGATTTCCCAGTAGAATTACTCAGCCATTCACATGGCTTCCCAACCATTAGGCAATGATGCCAAAAGTATCAAAGCATGTATCTCATCATCAAATTCAATTTCAACAGATGATAATTGATTTGTAATGGTATTATAATCATTCAGATGTTGTGCAACAGACGTGTCATTTGACATCCTTACATTGAATAGCTTTTTCATCAAATGTACCTTGTTATTTGCTGATGGCTTTCATACATTCCTAACAAGGCTATCACGAGTTCCACAATGGTTTTCTCCTTGATGACATTGTGTGCAACAGATCTCGTTAGGGTTAGTCGAATAACCCCCAGAACCTGTCGATCCAACAACTCCCAATCAGTAGCTGTTATGTTGTTTGGCTTTGTCCCCAGCAATGGAATATGAAGTTTCTTCCCATAGAGATAATCCTCTATCTGCATCTTCCAGTATCCAAAACTGTGCCATCAAAATTTTCAATTCCTGATGCTTTAATGTCTACCCAGCCATTATTTTCACAGATCTTTGAGCCAAGCTCTGATACCAGTTGTTATGAAAATAATGACAGTAACGTAAAATAACACACACAAACGATTTACATGGTTCGGTAAAATTACCTACGTCCACGGGAGCTGTAGAGGATTTATTAAGAATTGAGGAAACAATACAAATTTTGTTTCTATCACAACTGCAACAATAACTATTTTGCACTCTCACACACCTATACACTTCAATCTAAGGTATATATATATATATATATATATATATATATATATATATAGAGAGAGAGAGAGAGATGTGTAAAATAACCCTAGTAAATTACGTAGAGAAAAAGAACTCTACTAATTTACACAAACTAGTCATTTGATGAGCTTTCAAAAAACAATCCTTATCAGATAATGATAATCCAGTTATCACAATATATAACAATACATATATAAGTTTTTCAACTAACCATTGATAATGTCCTTTGTCCATTGGCATCTAATTTTCCGATTCTCCGAGCTTGTGATTCAGTTCCATAGGTGTGTCAATAGGTTTGCATGCCAACATTCTCGTTTCTGTTAATAAATCTAACACATATTTTCGTTGTGATAGACATATCCTAGTTTTTTTACCTTGAGACCTTAATCCCTAAGAAATAATTCAGTTGTCCTAGATCTTTCATTTTAAATTTTGATGTCAGGTTATGTTGTAGTGCTTGTCTCTCTTTTGGATCATCTTCTATTAAGACCATATTGTCCATATATATGATTAATGTCGTTAGCTTTCCTTCTTTGTGTTTTATAAAAGTATGATTTGAATTACTTTGCTTATAGCCAAAATCCTTCATCGTGGATGAGAATCTTCTAAACCATGCTCGGGGTGACTACTTCATACCATATAATGCCTTCTTGAATTTGCAAATATCAGTTCCGCACAAGGACCTAGTTTTAACTCTAGGTGGTAACTCCATGTAAACTCTTCCTCAAGATCTTCATTAAGGAAAACATTCTTAACATTGAATTGTTGTTAGGCCCAATCTCGATTCACTATTATAAATATGAGAATACAGATGGTGTTCATTTTTGCAAGCTGGGCAAGCGTTTCTTGATAATCCACTCCATATTTTTGCGTGTATCCCTTCGCGACTAATCTTGCTTTGCATCTATCAATACTCCCATATGCTTTTTATCTTTATTGTGAACACCCATTTACACCCAACTTTCTTCTTTCCTTTTGGTAATTGACATAACTCCCAAGTGTTATTCTTTTGAAGTGTCTTTATCTCCTCATTCATCACCTCATTCCACTTTGGGTCCGCTAATACATATTATATATTACTAGGAATAGACAAATTGGATAATTGATTAATAGTAAAAGCATATGATTCCGATAATCTATGGGAAAAGATGTAATTACTCGATGGGGTATTTATTTTTGTTTCTAGGATCGAGTTCATACTTGTTTCTTTGGGACTCCTTGGTTTAGTCTTTGTGGATATTTGTTGGTCATATTTTTTCTAGGATAGGAGTTTCATTCATCTCATTAGGAATAAGGTTTAGAGATACATGAGGATACTGCGAAGGGATATTTTAGGTTGATTCTTCGAGTTGACGGTGTAAATATAGGCACCTCTATAGTCCAAGAGGGGTTATTATTGAGAATATTCTTATTTGTGCATAATTCCAAATCAACATTCTGGTTTTGGATATTGGGAGCCATAGAAATTTCCCCAATATTCCTTTCAATAAATCCTCCATTTTGTTCCACCTAAAATACCCCTTCATTCGCTTCATTGTTACTCTCAGTGAAGAGAAGGTCCATAAGCTCCCCAAAACAGTAGGGTTCCGATTCTCGAAATGAAGTATTCAGGGTCACATGCATCTTTTGACATTCAGGATCATAACACTTGTATCCTTTCCGGAATTCTGAATATCCTACAAAAACACACTATTTTGCACATGGATCAAGTTTAACTCAGTAGGACTTTAGGTACATACACCATGCATCCAAATATTTATGGCTCTAGATTTGGTAGATGAGGGACGGAAAACAAAGATTCCATCTTTTATTGGGGAGTTTGAAATCCTATCACACTAGATGGTATGTAATTAATTAAATAGGCAACATACTTTATTGCCTCACCCCAATAGAATTTTGACATATTCATACCAAAAGAGAAGCTCAAATGATTTCCATAATCTTCCTATTTTTCCATTGTACTATGGGGTATATATGCGTGAGGTTTGGTTTCTAATTCCATGATGGCTTAAGAAATCCCCTAAAAATTGATCCATAAATTCTTTACCTTTGTTAGATTGAAGTGTACTGAATCTGTCTTTGGTACTGGGTCATTACCTTTTATGAAGTCTCTTAAAAGTTGTACCTGCATCACTTTTATTTCGGAGAACATATATCTAGGTTATTCAAGGATATTCATTAATAAATATAACAAAATAATGAACATTAGAAAATGAAATTTACCATACCTTTTTCGTTATTTTTATGGGGTTTTTTCTTCTTAAAATCCCATGAGTCAGGTAGCCAATAATTTTGTAGCATTTTTGTTTGAATGACTCGCTTCAGCTTCACCGCAATGAGAACACACCAGCACATCTAGTTTTTATAACTTGAATTAAACATTTGCCTTACTTTCATTTCTCTCATTTTCGTGACCTATATGTCTCTCACCTCCATTTCTCTCATTCTCGTGACCTCTGTGCCAGTGGATCCCCATCGATTGGAGGTTCCCAGCCACCATCGTTGTGTTGTCAAGGAACACTAGAGGCACTCCCACGATTTGTGTTGCCGGAGTAGAGGTGGGTATGTTTGTTGGGTTCGTTTCCATTGTGATTGTATGACGTTTGGGTGATGTGAACTGGATTGGGATTTGTATGGGTTTCTAGGATTTCCATAGTTTTTTTTTGTTTTTTTTGGCATTTGAGTGTGAATTTCTAGGGTTTCTAGGTTCGGGATTGAGTAAGTTCGATCTATGAACAGTAATACTGGTACTGTAGCCTCTAGGGATAAAAAAACGATTTGAAAAGAAAAAAAAATTATAGAGAAAAATCCGTGAAAATCTGGTTTTCTAGGGAAAAAACACTGTAATTTCTGGGTTTTTTCTTTCTTTCGGTGGGTACTGGTTGATTTCTAGGTTTGATGAAAAAGTACTATAGAGATTAATTTCTGGATTTTGATCTAGAAAGAGAAGAAAAACAAGAGAAAAAAGTAATAATCCAGCAATATGATTCAAAGAAAAAAAATTCGAGATTCGCTCTGATATCATGTAAGAATTCGAGATACACTTAATTTCTGTATATTCAATATTTGTAATTTTTGTTACAATAGGATTTAAAATAGAAAATTTTACAATATAATTCTAGCTAAAATATAATACAACTTTAGCTACTTGCTAGAACAATTTCTATTTCTAGTATAATACAAAATAACGACTATATTTAACAGATATAATGAATATATATTCAAGCAACTAGATATTATCAAACACCTTTCAGAAATTTCTAAACCCATCAATCTTTCTCTTCTTTTCTTGAGTTCTTAACAGTATTATAGGACAGAAAGACATATAAGAATGAGAAGAACCGAGAGTGTAGCTGTGCTTGACCGGTGTCGTGATATCAAAGTGTAGGAGTACTAATAGGATTTAGACCTCTGATGAATAATAGCGTTACATCTCTGATCAGTACGGGTAGGCGTCTGATGATTAACATTAGACTTCGGATTTTCCTTAGCAGGCCTCTCTTGATTTGGGTTGGCGAGCTGATCAGCAAATATCACTACGTCTTGAGGTGTTTGGCAATTTGGACTTGAATCACACCCGGAAGAGGATGGATGTCCATGAAAGTCATTGTGAGCTGAGAAGCCCAACGGACCTGCCGTGCCCATACTTGGAAAATGAATCCCATTCCGGCCATTCACTTCGATATGGGACGTGAAGTCCCTTTGATCGAAAATGCTAAACAAATGTCGAATTTTACTCCAAATTGAAGTTGTGGAGTCAGAGGGTCTCGAGACTACTCTCCTTTCCTGATAAACAAACATAACTATGAAGATAATGAGAGCTAAAAGTGTAGCTATTCCAGCAATTAAAAATAATCCCCAGAAAGTCCTCATACTAAGGCTATTAGACGAAACCGAGGTGCCGGAATCTGGACTTGTTTGATCGCCAAACCATTTATCTTGGATTTCCTTCATTTCATCTCCCTCGATCATATTCAAAATCTCCCTTGATATGTTAGATACATCAGGAGAACCTTTAGGGAAGACCTGAAATTCACAAAACAAAAATGGCAGTATAAAACTATACACTAACGAGCAATAGAGAGAAATAGAAATGGGAATGGAAAGTGCACTTACAAAGCCAAAACCTCCCATTTTAAATGATAGATCAATCACTGTATATTTGGAGCGATATTTTGGCATCAAGAGCCTAATATATGGAATTTCATCGAAAGCAGCCGCGATAACACCATTTCCACTTCCTTTGGAGAAGAGTTCGTGACATTCTTCTGGAGACTTATACCCCCTGAGCTTGGACTTTTTGAACCCTATGTCTAACAAGAATTGTAGAATAAAAGAACCCTCCGGGTAGCCCATATACTCCCCCTTGTTAACGAGCTCATTTACATCAGCAACTTTTAGCTGCTGGATTGTAAGTAGGCTTGATAAACTCGCGGTATAACTCTGTGTGAGGATCAGCACAACAAAACACCATATGATTACCACTACTCTAGATAAGTTGCTAACCACTCTCTCCCCTGTAAATTGATAAAATTAAAATTAATTTGATGTGTAAGTATATTGAAGTGCTTCAACAGGAGAAGATACATTCATAAGGAAAAGGGATATTACGTTGTGAGAACACCATTGTTGAGAAGGAAAACCAGAAGATAGTGCCAGCTTGATTTGAAGCAGGTCCTCGAAAATCTCCATTTATTCTGTGCTCAAGAACCCAGACAACAAATCCAATGAAAACAAAGAATATAAGAGTGCTCACCCAAAGGTCCCATGTCAAGGGTTTCAAGAAGAACCAAGCACTTTCGATATTGTGACCTTCTGTAGGAACCACAACGGAGATACTGCTTTCCATGTAAGGCAAAGTATAGTCAACAAACAAGGATCTGCTGTAATGAATGGTAATGTCTCCAACCGCAGCATCAAAATTCTGTTAAAATAAATTAAATGCATAAGAAAAAATATCTCAAAAAAAGAAAGATTGGCATCACTGTGTATGATATTCAATGCAATGTCAAAAGCATAGAATAAGTGCAGCAGATACAATTAAGTTTTACCTTTAAGTACACTTGATCGACCAGATCACTGTAAGATCCGTCAAAGGGGACATACTCAGAAGGCAAATGATAAGGCAATTTTTTGACAGCAGTATCAAAAACTTCTATGCAGAATCCGGTTATTTTTGTGGTGTTAGAACTAGGATTATATATGACGTGCACAAACTGTGTTAAGCTGGACCTCACCGGCACTCCTATTCTCAACCATTTTTCTTTTGTGGGATTCACCCGCCCCGTGGGAGCAACAGTTGGGTCGCCTGGGAAAATCACGGTTGAAATACCGGACACAGAAGTCGAATTCGTACCATTACTAGGAACCAATTGTTTCACAAATCCTTCTTTTGGTGTCCAAAATCCAATCTCTCTTCCTCCATTTCCGTTCACATTAACTATCTGGAAAGCTGGAGATTGCAACTGCCCATCAACGAAATGGTAATTTCCTGTTAGGCCTTTGAAACTGGTGTTTGATAAAGCTTCAAGAAGGCTTGGACCATTGAAAGAGACACCAAGAGATGCAAGATCAGTTGATGAAGTGCTAGAACCATTTGCCTTTAGGAAGCCAAAATTTGTAGTTCCAGATTTCTCAACTGCCAAGGCCAAAGCCGTCGCAGCATCATAGCCCCGTAGTCCATAAATGTTCAACTCAGCATCAATAATATATGGATTATCTTGTTGGAATTTTCTTTTCCACCGAACTCGAAAATCTTGGAGCTCTTTTGTACTAGGAACATAAGATTTAATACCCAGTAGCCCTTGCATTGTCCCAGTAACAGAGGGATTTGGTGAACTCAACAAATCAGCTGTCAGACCATCAGTCATGATCCAAACATAGCCTTCACTCATCATACCAATCTCTTTTGCCTTGGCAAAAATCCGAGTGCCAAGAGATCCATACATGTGCACAATGAAAACTCTAGTCTGCATTCCCATCAATTTATAAAGCTCCACAACAATTCGATCATCAGTGGCTGATGGAGAAATGACACTCCGGTAGGGAACTCGAGCATTCACTGCTTGCAAAGCATCAATTAAATAAGGTATGATTCCCTCTCCATATTCGTTGTCCATGTAGATGGGTACTGCTTCTCTCCATTTGTAGGTTTTAACCAATTCACTTATGGCATTCACTTGAGTTGAGTCATTAAGTGTAGCTCGAACAAAATACGTACTCCGAATGGAAGTGAGAGAAGGACTTGATGCAGAAAATGATATGATGGGCACCTGAGCTTTTTTTCCAAGGTCAATAACAAAACTGGCTTGCATTGATGTTGTTGGCCCTAAGATTGCTTGTACTTCCACATTTTTTATCAAGTCTAGGGCTGTGTTTTGATAGGGCAGAAGAAAAATTAAAAACTTGTGAAAACCTCTTAAATAAAACTGAAAAAATAATAAACAATTCTAAATTTAATAAAAAATCACAATTTAACTAGGGAAATATATCAAATTCCTGCATACTAACTTCCGAGCCATATTTAATAACCTTTTCAGTCATAGATGGCTAAAAATTCTGATAGAAAAAAGCTTTTAAGTACCGGCATATACCACATATTTAATTTAATTTATATCCTTAATGATAATTTAATATAAATAATTTTACTGATAACCGAACAAAATAACATATTACTGAATCGTTTGCTTTTTATAAGCTTACAATACAATAAACACAATAAAGAGTGGTCAAATAGGGTTGAGCCCTATATTTGTGACCTCAGGGTTGTTGTGTTAGGAGAAATATATCAAATTCCATTTTAGTCAAAGAAAGAAGCAACCGACCTCTTGATTGTTATATATATACCAGGCAGTAATTTTCTCAAGGCCTACAGCAACCATTGAAGAGAAATATCTTGGGTGCGTTGTCATTGCTGTAGGGTTTTGTTTTTTGGTTGGAGTTTTGTTTTCATTCGATGATGAGCTTCGTAGCCATATGCAACTTGCTGAAGATTTTGCCAACCCATTAGACAATTCTAAAGTACTTTGAATTGTTGACTAGAGAAGTCTTTCTTTGACTTTCATAGAATTATTTTAATTTCACGACATTTGTAGCTTTTTCTAAAATTGATTCCAAGAATCTTGTTAACTGCATTGATAACTTAAGAAACATAATTATTTTTCTTTTCTAGCTATCCCTGTACTCATCTACACAAGCTATTTTCCTTCTTTGATCACCAAATGAATCCCGGATTTGTGTGCAAGTTACTCACATTCTTCAATACAACCTATTTTATATCCTCGACATCACTAATCATTTTTGTTCATATAAAAAAAAATTAAAAAAAATCCTTCCCCATATCTCTATTTGTTCTCTTACGGATAGAAAATACAAATAATCGCATAAACTTTGCAGATGTTTTTGTGGGTGGGTTACTTTGATAGCAAGATATTGGTTCATGTATTAGGATTTCGAGGTCTATAATTCAAATAGCAAAGATCTTGATTATTTTCTACGTAATAATAGTATAGTGATTCATGATTGGAGCATACAGATGATAGCATCAAGTTTTAAAGGGTGAGAGAGAGAGAGAGAGGGAACCTGCTGCAGCTGCACCAACAACATCTTTCATGGAGTCCCTGGTGTTGAGGACTAGTCTGGTTTTGCAGTCACCATGAGTGGCATAAAAGTCAGAGAGGGCCATTTCGATGCAACTCAACGCAATCTTGCCATCCAAATCACTGTCCAGGTCAAGAACCACGCCAACATTCACTGGGATAGATATGTTTTCAGCCATTCCCATTTCTGTGAACAAAATCTTTACACAAAAGAAGAAGAAGAACGAGAGAACAGCCTTTGAATGGTTTTTCTTCATCTTTTTGTCCACCTATGGTTGTGCTGATTCTAGCTTAGTTATTTTTCCTTCTTCTCAGGCTTGGAAGGAAAAATCTCTTATCTATAAAGCTGTGGAGCTTGAAAAGTGTATATACGCGGGGTAGGCCATACTGTATATGTTGGTGAAAGAGAAGGGCAATTTACTCGCCATAATAGCGAGGGAATTCATGATTTAAACCAACATGCACCATCAAATATATTTAATTTAGAAGTGAAAAGAAAAGAAAAATTGGAAGAGGAGGAAGTCAACCCATCTGCATTTACTTGGAGATTTCTCATATTGACATCTAATGTGATCAAGAAGACCTGTAAAACAGAAGCCCTTGAATGCATGGATACATCGCGTATGATTCAACGGAGTAGTTGCCTCGGGTTTGCTGGAGAGGGATTTAAACTGGTCCAAGTCCAAGATATTTGTTGTCTTATTTCATTGCTTTTACCTTGACTAAATCAAAATAGTTGTAGTATCATCTCACCCAAAATTTAAGTTTATAGATAAAGTTCTATAATATCATTTATATTATTCTCTAATATACCGACGCAGAATGGAAGGTGATAAAATGATTTACCAACGTAAATCAGTGAAACAAGGAACTCTAGTGTGAAAGAAAAAACTCAATATCTTATTCTGTGTTCTGCCATTGTTGACAGCCTTTAAATAGGCTTACAAGAATCCCTAAGATTAGAGACGTTTATTGCAGCAGATTACAATCAAGCTAAAATAGGAAATAGAAATTAGAAATTAAAGACATTTAATTTGCAGGCATAACGGTTGGAATTTGACTTTACTGTCAAAATTCCTAATTCCATGCTAAGCCCCAATCACTCTACTGCCAGTTGGTGTTTATTTCTTGACTTTGGACCGATTCTTCTTCTTCAACTTCATGTCTAGCGCTTCTTCGAACTTCAAGGCTATTTGTTCTCCATCAACCCCTCAAGTGAAAGATTTTTGGGATTGAAACTTGCACAGATTCATATTGACTTGTGCTTGATTTTTTATCAAATAAAATGAGGGTGAGATTCGAACTTATGACCGTTGGTTAACAAGGTTCTGATACCATGTTAAGGAACCATTTCACCTAAAAACTTAAACTTGTAGGTGAGGCCATAATATAATTTATATTATTCTCTAACAAGTAGTCAATGGTTGTTTCATATTCAAGGTTTTAGTTACATTAACATCAGATTCTAATTTTTAAGGTGTCGTTGGAAGGATTTTTCAGATTTTTTTAAGAGATTAAGAAGAAGAATCTCATAGAATGCATGCTGGTCAAATATTAATAAGAAAAATTGAAAAAACTATAAATGAGTAAAAATGCTAGAACGTTTCATTTTATATCGTTAAATAGTAGATTATATAAAATTGTAGAATTAATTAATGTTGTTATAAACAGATATCTTAATTAATCATCTAGTTGAGTAAAATATTCTTCTTTACTTTCACATAGAGAATAAATTAGAAATGCTCAGCACCTATTTTGCTCGAGAAAAACACTTTTTGTCCGACCAGTTAACTAATATAGCTATGTATTATAGCCACTAGAATCATTACATATTGCAATATTTAATGAAAATATTGAAAAATAAAATAAAAAATTTTATGCCACTCTACATCAATGGAATTTGTTTTAGGGTTTATTGACAACATTTGCTTTTACTAGTTTTGTATTTTCGGACATTGTCATTTTCTAACTCGTTTAAAGAGTAGCACCAAACTTTTCACATAATTATAGAAATATTGGATATCCTTTCGTAAGAGAAAACACATGGTAAAGATAACATCTATGCTCAAAAGGGGTGTACTCCAAAGGCAAAGCACAAGGTAATGCTCGACACCGACTTCAAAAACATCTATGTTGTATTATGCAACATCTATGTTGTATTATGCTATGTTAAGGAACCATCTCATCTAAAAGCTTAAGTTTTCTCTAACACCCCCCTCAAGTGAAAATCATTTGAGCTTGAAACTTGCACAGATACACATTGTCTTGTACTTGATTTTTTTATTAAATAGGATGAGATAGTGAGATTCAACCTCGTGACTGCTGGATTAACAAGGCTCTGATACCATATTAAGGAACCATTAATATGATTATATTATTCTCTAACATGCTCAAGGATCTTTTCTCACAGACAAATACTTGTTGTTTTTCATCCAAGTTCATGCACCGACTCCTATTTTTAACTTCTTCCCATTTACAGGAACCTCCCATCCCCAGGCCATATTATGGTCGAAAGACCGAGCGAAGAAGGTGATTCGATACTTATATTTGCTTCGTTGAATCTGATTTTTCACAAGTCATTGTGTTGGGGACCAAAATCCAATCTCTCTTCCTCCCTTGATATTCACATTAACTATCCGGAAAGTCGATGATTGTAATTGCATATCAACGAAGAGGTAATCTCTTCTAAGGCCTTCAACCTAGTGTTCGTTAAAGCTTGGAGAAGGTTTGAACTCATTACAGCAATTGCAATCTTAGCAACAGAAGCAGGTGATGCGGGCAGGAAGAAATGGAGAAAAATAACGGAATGAAGAAATTGGAGGGAAAAATTGGGAGGAGTGAGTCTGTATGCTAGCTAGTGAAACACGTGTAATATTAGAACTAGAATGTACAGGCAATTGCAAGACAAAATTGTTAGCGTCACAGTATGCATACGTGTGAGTATACATACGTGAGACTTCTCTCTTGTATATATACAGATAAACATGCGATTGTATGACTTGTATTGAATAGTAAAAGATAAAATTGACTTTTCCTTCTTTCCCTCTAAACTCTGTCTCTCCTCTCTCTGCTTTGATATCTTCTTCTCTTTATAATTTCTTCATTTTTCCGCTAATCTTAATATGATATTGCGGTTTTTAACTGCTTCAAACACGCATAATGCACTTATAGCAAATTTTAAGTTGTGAAATATATAAAACTTACTTCGATTTAATAGGGGCAAAACTGTTGGCGTGAGTCATGTAATCAGCCAGCTTAGACTTGGGATTTTCTTCCCGTTAGGAATTACATGATTGTAGGCGGAGATGTGTATATAAAATTAATAGCTTCCTAAAATAGGTCCCTGTACCTCTATATCTTGTAACTCATTCTACAGAAATAATAACAAGAAAGAAAGCCATTTTATCATTGAATCAGAGCAGGATCTTGGGTTTCTGCTTTTTTATCGGACAATCCTTTTTTTCCTTCTAAGTATCACCTAGCCTCCATGATCGATCCCATCGAAATAACCCTTGACACTCTAACGTCAAGAATGACAGAAGTCCTAACAAAAGTCCAGTCTTCTCCAAATGATTCTCCAACGGTTCCCAAGCAACATCAAGTTGGATGGATCAAACTACTGACTCGTGGTCCCGGTGATGGAGATGTACATAGCTGGAAGAGACAAACTGGGGTACATCAATGGAGATTGTCCTGAACCACCAGAAACAGACCCCTCCTTTCGCAAATGGCGCACTGAGAATGCTATGGTGAAAGGCTGGTTGATCAACTCCATGGATCAGTCTCTGGTCGTAAATTTTATTCGCTATCCAACTGCTAAACAAGTGTGGGATTCTGTTGCCATAACATACTTCGATGGGACGGATACCTCACAAGTATATGAGCTCAGACGCCGTGTATCTCGACTGAAACAAGCAGGTGGATCTATCGAAAAATACTACAACAATCTACAGGGGTTATGGCGAGAAATTGACTTTCTACGACCCAATCCAATGAAATGCACTACTGATATTCAGAAATACAACTCCATCTTACAAGAGGAACGCGTGTACATGTTTCTCGATGGATTAGATGATCGACTGGACCATGTTCGAAGTGATGTTCTTCGCATGAAACCCTTCCCTTCAATTGAGCAGGCATATGCTCACATCCGAAGGGAAGATCTGAGACAATCTGTCATGGGGACAGGAGCAGAAGCAGTGACGAGTGGGGCTGTTATGGCCATCAAAGGCATGAGATCCAATCGGCCACAACAAATCAGCTCCCTGAAAACAGGACAATATTCACAATCTAAAGGCCATCTTGACAAGTGTACTCACTGTGGGAGTACAAAACACACTCAGGAGACTTGTTTCAAAGTGCATGGCTATCCAGACTGGTGGCATGAATTACAAGCCCGAAAGAAACACAATGCTCCGGTAGCAGGAGGCACTCTGGGAAAAGCAGCAATAGCCACAACTGATTCTCGCCTATCTCTCATTCCATCAGCAGACCCCTCTGCTTCAACCTCAGATCAAGGTAATTGTGGCTATGTATTTTCCAGCTTCAGTATCGATCATGACGAAGATGATTGGATCATCGACTCCGGGGCAACGGATCATATGACATATGACTCACAAGACTTATCTAACATAACCCAGCCAAGAAGGACTTGCATTGCCAATGCAAATGGGGCAACATATCCGATGAATAGGGGCTGGAACCGTGAATCTGTCTCCCTCCCTCTCATTATCCCACACACTCCTTGTTCCCTCACTTTCCAATAAATTGATGTCTGTAAGTCAAGTTACTGAAGAGCTTAATTGTGTGGTGTTGATGTACTCTACTTTCTGCCTTCTACAGGACATTCTCAACAAGGAGATTATTGGGCGTGGTACTAAGAGGGGGATCAGTATTACTGGATGATCTCGGCCTAGGCAAAGTAAATCATGTACGTCATCAAACCAGACATTCATGAGCAACGATTTGGCTTTGGCATAGGCGCTTGGGGCATCCGTCCTTTGGCTATCTCAAACAACTACTTCCATCACTTTTCTCACGGGTGCAGCATGCTAATCTCACCGGTGATACATGTAACAATGCTAAAACCCACCGGGCCACTTTTCCAGTTAGCTTGAATAAAACCAGTACTCCATTTGTGTTGATACACTCGGATGTATGGGGACCATCCCCACAAATTGCTTCGATCGGTCACCGTTGGTTTGTCATTTTGTCGATGATTGCACCCGAATGACGTGGCTCTATCTGCTTAAAACCAAAGATGAAGTTTTTTCTGTGTTCCAAGCATTTCATGCCATGGTTCAGAACCAATTCTCCTCTAAGATAAAAATACTTCGGTCCGATAATGGGGGAGAATTCATCAACAACAGATTTCAATCCTATTTCCAGCAACATGGCCTTCTCCATGAGACCTCATGCTCCCAAACACCACATCAAAATGGCGTTGCCGAAAGGAAAAATTGGCATATACTCGAAACAGCCCGCGCTCTGCTCATTGGAGCAATGGTACCCACTGGCTATTGGGGGGATGCCGTGGCTACTGCTGTGTACCTAATCAACCGTATGCCATCAAAAAGCTTACAATTTAAAACCCCCTTACATACCCTTTCTACTCATATATCCCTGCCTTCCATCTTGATGCTACCCCCCAAGATCTTTGGGTGTGTAGTGTTTGTCCATCTCCATAAGAACCAACGCACAAAGCTAGAACCTTGTGCTGTCAAATGCTTATTTCTGGGGTATGGCCAACATAAAAAGGGCTTCCGATGCTATGACCCCAAGACAAACCGGACCTACATCACCATGGATGTTACGTTCCTTGAGTCAGAAAATTTCTTCCCTTCACCTATACCCAATTCTCCACTTCAGGGGGAGATTAATCAAGTTGAAGAGTCAAATTGGTTGATGTATGGGGCTGCTGGAATGGAAACTGCACATGACAGACATGGTGAGCATGATGAACATGGACATGACAGCAACGGGATTATTGTGCATGATGAGCATGATGAACAACATGCTAGAACTGGGCATGACAGCATTACTAGACTTGGAGTTGACAACAGAGAGAATGAATTGAACAGAGAGAATGAATTGCAAATGGAGCATGAAAGCTGCGAGCATGATGAACACGCTAGAACTGGGCATGACAGCACCGTTGGACTTGGAGCTGAAAATAGAGAAGATGAATTGCAAATTGAGCAAATTAACAGCAACACCGAAACTGGAGGGAATGAATTACAAACTGAGCAAATTGACAGTAGCACTGAAGCTAGAGAAATTGAATTGCAAACTGCAGTGGAGAATGACATACAGTCCCCCCAATCTTCAGTTTCCAAAGACCCCACTCCAATTGAGAATGTCATTGAGGTAAGTACCCCTACTGTAGATGAACATACTAATATTATGGACCCCTCTGCTGGTTTCATGTTACCATACAGACACAACCGCGGGAAGCCACCGAAGAGATACTCCCCAGAAGAAGAGGAAAGAAGATCCAAATATCCAATAGCAAACTATGTATCCACTCAAGGCCTTCCAAAATTGCTCCGAACCTTTACCCAAACATTATCTTCGTGCCATGTTCCCAACAGTGTTGAAGAGGCGTTATCCAATCCAAAATGGGCAGAAGCTATGCAGGAAGAGCTGGAAGCATTGAAGAAAAATAATACTTGGAAATTGGTTCCACTACCGAAAGGAAAAAAATTAGTGGGATGCAAATGGGTTTTTTCCATAAAATACAAAGCGGATGGGTCAATTGACCGATACAAGGCGAGACTCGTGGCAAAGGGCTTTACTCAGACGTATGGTATAGACTACATGGAAACTTTTTCACCAGTAGCTAAATTGAATACCATCCGGGTACTTCTATCTCTTGCAGCAAATTTCGACTGGCCACTACACCAACTAGACGTAAAGAATGCTTTTCTTCATGGCGATCTCGACGAAGAGGTATATATGGATATTCCACCGGGATATACAGGATCTACTGAGAACAAGGTAGTTTGCAAACTAGAAAAAGCACTGTATGGGCTAAAACAGTCACCGCGAGCATGGTTCGGCCGATTTAGTTCAGCTATGAAGAAGTATGGTTATCACCAAAGCAACTCGGATCACACCCTCTTCTTGAAGCATCAACAAAGCAAAGTGACAGCACTAATAGTCTATGTGGACGACATAATAATTACAGGAGACGATGCCAAGGAAATCTCAAAGCTGCAAGAGCAGCTGTCTACCGAGTTTGAAATGAAGAACCTAGGAGGCCTGAAATATTTTCTGGGAATAGAGGTGGCAAGGTCGAAGGAAGGCATATTTCTCTCTCAGCGTAAGTATGTACTAGACCTGCTGACAGAAGCAGGATTACTCGAGTGTAAACCAGCAGATACACCGATTATACAGAATCATAGGCTGGGAGAATATCCAGATCAGGTTCCAACAAACAAGGTGAGATATCAAAGACTAGTGGGAAAACTCATCTATTTATCTCACACTCGTCCAGACATTGCTTACGCGGTCAGTGTAGTAAGCCAGTTTATGCACAACCCGAGTGAAGAACACATGGGAGCTGTAATTCGGATCCTTCACTATTTAAAGTCATCACCAGGAAAAGGACTAATATTCTCCAAGAACAGCCATCTAAAAGTTGATGGTTACACGGATGCTGACTGGGCAGGGAATATTTTGGATAGAAAATCTACCTCGGGATACTTTACATTCATGGGAGGAAACTTGGTTACATGGAGGAGTAAAAAACAGAAGGTGGTGGCGCGATCCAGTGCTGAAGCAGAATTCCGAGGGATGGCAAAAGGATTATGTGAACTTATTTGGCTCAGAAGGCTACTAACGGAGGTTGGCTTCCCACCTGACTATGCAATGAATTTATTTTGCGACAATAAAGCAGCCATCGACATATCACACAATCCAATTCAACATGACCGCACCAAGCACGTGGAGGTAGACCGACACTTCATCAAGCAGAACTTGGAAGAAAAGATCATTCGGTTCCCATTTGTCAAAACTGAAGACCAGCTGGCTGACATTCTTACCAAGGCAGTCTCCAGCAGAAGCTTCTACAATGCACTCAACAAGTTAGGTGTTAGAGATATCTACTCACCAACTTGAGGGGGAGTGTTGGCGTGAGTCATGTAATCAGCCAGCTTAGACTTGGGATTTTCTTCCCGTTAGGAATTACATGATTGTAGGCGGAGATGTGTATATGAAATTAATAGCTTCCTAAAATAGGTCCCCTGTACCTCTATATCTTGTAACTCATTCTACAGAAATAATAACAAGAAAGAAAGCCATTTTATCAAAAACTTGTAGGAATAATAGAGTTCGA
>CM063605.1:1524974-1584851 GCA_032356905.1 Salix exigua
AAGCAAAGGATCACCCTTTTTTTATAGGATGACATTCTAAAGAAATAAAATTCCACTTTCTTATAGGATTACCACTCTGAAGTCATGTTTTATGATTTGTATGCTCCTCTCCTCTTCCCCCACATAAAAAAAACTAACCTATAATTCTCTGCCCAGCTATTCTTACTTCTTGTTAAAAAATAATATAAATTGTATTTTAAGGTTTCACTTAACATCTTATGTTTTTAGGTGAGATGGTTCTTTAATATGATATTAGAGCCTAATTGACTCAGCTGTCACGAGTTTAAATTTTACTACTCCCATTCTATTTGATAAAAATCAAGTACAAAGTAGTATGAACCTGTGCAAGTTTAAAGCCTAAAAACTTTCATTTGAAAGTTTATATTAGAGAATAATATAAATCATAAGATCTCATCTATTAGTTTAAACTTTAAGGTACACTTCTCTAGCTTTGTGTATCTTTCACTATCAATCCATTTTTTTTGCGCAGAATACGAACTTAATTTGTTATCTTTCGTAACTCGATGAGGCAAAAGATTTTAATGCCATTTAAGAGTTCTGTTCCAACTTGGGTAAGAACAGGCCTATTCATTGATGATCACGCATAATGGAAGAAAAAATTATACAATGATTAAGCATGGATATGGCAATATATTCCCCTCTACGAAAAGAATATTGCTTTCGTCAAACTTCTGTTCTGAATTAATCTTAGAAATGAGGTTTGTCTAGAAGTGTTTTTCCCTTGTATTTTGATAGAGTTTTAAAGTCAGATGATCTCCACATGCAGATGCCGCGTTTGAAAGGACAGAGAAGACCAATTCAATTGTGTGGAGGGCAAAATGCTTAGCCACAGTATCAGATACGAACTAGAAATACAGCCCGCAATGGATGACTTTTATATGTTTTGACCCCACATATCATTGAAGGACCCTAGTAAAACAAACAAGTATCTTCATTACCATCACATCCCTGTATGGCCACACAATTATACACAGATTTCTATGATCAAACTAAAAGACGTTCCAGATTGAGAACCTCGGATAATTAACACATAATTTGTAAATCTCTACCGTTAAAATGTTGATTTTTTTCAAACTTTTTGATAAAGAAAGATTCATAATTGGAGAAAAGAGAAGATTAAACCAAGAAATTAGGGTGTGTGTGTGTGTGTGGGGGGTACCTGCAGCAGCTGCACCAACAACATCTTTCTTGGAGTCCCTGATGGCGAGGGCCATCCTGGTTTTGTAGTCTCCATGATTGGCATAGAAGTCTGAGACGGCCATGTTGATGCAGCTCAACGCAATCTTGCCATCCAAATCACTGCCCAGGTCAAGAGCCACACCTACATTCACTGGAATAAAAGTTGTGTTTTGTGCCACCCCCATTTCAATGAACAAAATCTTCAAACAAAGAAAGAGCAAGAAGGAGAGAACAGGCTTGAAAGGGGTTTTCCTCATCTTCCTGATCCTAGCTAGATTTCTTAATACAAGCTATGATAGGAAAAATATCTTATTTATAAGGTTGTTTAGCATCAGAGAGTTTGAAACTGTACGTTGGGAGGGCCCAGTTGTGTTAGTTTGAACTTTGAACTTTGAAGAGAGGAGAGTCTCATTGACTGTTACTGCCAGGAAATCGCATAGTTTGATCAATCAAACCATAAATATGATAATTAAAGGCTAAAGGTCGTGAACCTACAGCGATAGATCTACTCATGCACAAACTTACAGTCAGTGCATTAAATATAAACTAATTAATCTTTGGATGTATTGATAGCATATAACTCAAATGAACTACTTACCCCAGATCTGTGGAGATCTACTTTATAATAACCAAATATATTCCTTCTCTTATCACTATTTCCTTATCGTTTACCTTGACCAAATCAAAGTACTTGTGGTTATTGGTTATGGAATATTTACATTAGCATCTTAGATTTTTTTTTTTTAAGTTAGTATCCAGGTCAATTTGTGTATATTTTAAATAATTTTATGAGTCATGAAATTAACAATCATATAAATTTTTAAAAATTATACAATCAAATATCATAAACCTGAAACTACAGATAGAATATCTAGATATTTATCTTTTGAGGTGAGTTACATGATTAGAGTTAAAGGGTTTTGCTCCTAACCTTTTTTTTTCCTTGAAAAATCTTGGTAACCCTAATAAAATAAATACATAAATATATAAGTTAACATCCAATCAACTCTTTAATCCCAGTTAAATGAAGATCAGTTATTAATTTGTCAATTAATCATGCCTCTTCCATATATTATAATGTTAGAGTAAGATCCTTTCAATCTTTTTCTTGGCAGACAATCATCAAAAAGCACATGCGGACGTAATTGTCTTTAGTTTAAGACAAATGCCACAAGTCCTCTATCTTCTGGCCCAGGAAACACCAGATGTTGTTTTCAAGACAACTCTAGTTATCTCAAGCACGTCAAGTTCTTTGTACAGTACTACTTCTTGTCATCTAGTGAAAAAAAATCAGCATAAGAAAGGAAATAGTTATAGTAATATGAATGTTATAGATACTAATTACTCCAAGATGCTATACACTTTCTATTTTTTTTATAAATTCATATCTGCATATATGAAACTAAATTTATAGGAACGATTCTAAGATACATCAATATAAAAGAGAAAAAATAATAATAATTCCATTCTATAATGATTAATGCTTCATATATGAGTTTTTTTTTATAATATACCAAAAAAATACAAAAATAAATAAATAAAGGGATGATGATTGTTGTCCTGGTGGCGCTGCTGGTTTTGCCGTGGAGCTGCGTCATAGTTGTTGATTCCGTTTCGTTCCAGCCGGAACGTTCCGTTTCGTTCGGAAAACCGAGACAAAACGGCGCTGTTTTTGTCTCGGTTTTAATTTTGGTCCGTTCCGGAAATTCTGGCCAAATTCCGGTCAGAATGCCTCGGTTCCGTTCCGGGTTCAAAATCTATTTTTTATTTAAAAAAAAATATTTTTGACATCTATACATCAAAATAATTTAAAAACACCAAAATATTTTAAATAAAAAAGAATTCAAATTTTAATTATGCTTGTTAAATTAATATTTTATTTTATTCATATATATAACTGGAACGACGACCAGAACAGTATTGACAATTATGACTGCGACTAGAGGGCCACAACTGAACGATAGTGAGAGCTAGAGGGAGTTGTTGTTGTCGTGGGTATGGTTGATAATGGCGATGGGGTCTCTCTGTTGGTTCATTATTTTAGTCCTGCAACATTTTTTTTCATCAGTCATTGTTATTGTTATTGTCATTGTTTTAATTAAGTCAAGTCATGTGTCTGTCCTAGTTTTTAGAAAGTTGTTAATTACCTATTAGTAGTTCCTAGTCTTTAGAAAGTTGTTAATTACTTTTTAGTCTTATTACGTGATCATGGAGTTCAAATCATGGCAGTAGAATAGGAAGTCATGTTTATTTATGTTCTAAGGTGGCATATTTTTGGGTAATTTAATGATTTTAATTGGTTGGAAAAAATATTGATAATAATTTGAATTGTTATAGTCATGATAATGACGATAACATAGGGATGATTTTTTAATGATTTTTCTTCTCTTGGTAGATAGAAAATTAACTACTTATTTTTTTATTTGATTATTGTAGATGTTTTCATAATTTTTATTTTGATTGTTGTGTTTAATTTAAATTGGATTATAAAATGAACTAATCCTATTTTTTTTGAATTTTATAATTCAGATATTTGAATCTTTTTGCTTTTTTAATGATGATGATAATTTTATGTTGTTGATTTCATTGAAACCTACTAAACAGATTAATTGATATCATTTTAAAATTCATACATTTTATAGTAAACTTGCATTTAACGGGATAAATTTATTATTTTGTCCAAATTTATATTACAATAAAAAAATCTCACATAATTAATATTTTGTTGCGTTGAATGTATGTATGTGTGTGTATGTATGTATGGATGTATAATACGATTACTAAAATAGGGTACAAGGGTATCGACATAAGTTTTCAAAGCACAATGTATTATAGAACAGCACGTTATATAAGAAAGAAAAAAACCGAGTGTATAAGCTGTGCTGGATTGCCGTTGTTTTCTAGTACAAATCGGATTTAGACCTCTGATGAATAATAGTACGAGTAGGCGTCTGATGATTAACATTAGACTTCTGATTTTCCTTAACAGTGTTAGGATGATGAATCCTTACTAAGAAATAGAATTAAACAGATTGGGTTTTGATGATCTTGCAGTGTATCAAGGATTGATAAACGAGAGAGAAAGAGAGGGTAAAGAAAAACAGAGGGAAAAGTGAATTTGAAATTTTTAGTATTCTGTTTCTATTTTGCATACCTTGTGCGTGACCTCACTGTGCATATTTATAGGCACTGTTATATTATACTACTTTGTTAATTTGTGTATACTATACTGATACTCTAACAAACAGCACTCTCTTGATTTGGGTTGGCGAGCTGATCAGCAATTATTACTACTCGAGGTGATTGGGTATTTCGACTGGAATCACACCCCGCAGAGGATGGAGATCCATGAAATTCAGTGTGAGCTGAATAGCCTGATTGACTTGCCGCGCCCATACTTTGAAGGTGAATCCCATTCCGTTCATCCGCTTCAATTTTTCTAAAGGCATGGGATGTTAAGTCCCTTTGATTGAAAATGCTAAACAAATGTCGAATTTTACTCCAAATTGAAGTTGTGGAGTCAGAGGGTCCCGAGATCACTCTCCATTCCTGATGAACAAACATCACTATGAAGATAATGAAAGCTAAAAGAGCGGCTATTCCAGAAATTAAAAATAATCCCCAGAAAGTCTTCATGCTAAGGCTATTTGAGGTGCCGGAATTGGGACAACCAGTTTGTTTGCCAAACCATTTATCCTGGATTTCCTCCATCTTATCTCCCTCAATCATATTCAAAATTTCTATTGATATCTTAGGTACAAGAGGAGAACCTTTAGGGAAGACCTGAAATTCTCAAAACAAAAAATGGTAGTATTAAACGATAGAGTAATGGTATATTTGGAGGAAATGGAAATAGAAAGATGGGAAAGTGAGCTTACAAAGCCAAAACCGCCGGTTTTGAATAAAGCATCAATTATGGTATATTTGGGGCAATATTTTGACAGAAAGACTTTCATATATGGCTCTTCTTCGAAAGCAGCAGCGATACCACCATTTCCACTTCCTTTGGAGAGGAGTTCGTGGCATTCTTCTGGAGAGTTTTATCAATAGAAGTTGTATAGATCCATGCCATTATTCTTTCCGTTCTTCAAGATTATTTTAACAGTGTTCCTTCAAAGATTAGGAAACATCTGGTTTCTAGTCAAGTTAGTACAGACATGGAGGTATTGTTAGGTATATTGCCATTTTGTGGCAATATCCTACCATTGTTGAAAATGGTGATCAACCCACCATTGTTGAAAATGGTAAATTGCCTAAGTTTGGTGGCCAACCTTTGACTATGAAGAAAATTTGGTGGCCAACCATTTAAGATTGTCTCCTCACTCTTGCTATAAATAGAGGAGCTTCTTAGAGCTAAAAATGAGAGAGAGCAACACAAGTGAATGTGTTGTGGAGAGAGAGAGAGCAACACAAGTGAATGTGTTGTGTAGAGAGTGGGAGAAACACAAGTGAATGTGTTGTGTAGAGAGTGGGAGAAACACAAGTGAATGTGTTGTGTAGAGAGAGCTAGAGAGAGTTGATGAGTTGAGTAGAGTGGATGTAATCCTCCTCCTCTATATGTATTTATTGTAACCCTTTCTCTATCTCTAATACAATGTCTCTCTCCCGTGGATGTAGGCGGTTTTGCCGAACCACGTTAAATATTGTGTCAGTGTGCTTAAGCCTCCTATGAGCAAGTATCAGTACACCCCCGGTCCGCGCATGGGAAAGCCGGAATTTCCCAACAACTGGTATCAGAGCTGATGGTTTAAAGGGGTGTTTGATTTTGCTCAAAAATAAAAATTGTCAAAATTGTGTTTTGACCATAAGCATTGCATGTAGGAGGCCGAGACGAAGCCACTGGTGAAAACGACGTCAAAATCTGATGTCGGACATTGCCGCACTCTCTAGCAGGGCATCTGCCCACGCGCCCCATGTGTCTTCTTCGCCCGGATTGGCTGACCCGACCCGCATACCAGTTGACCCAACAACTGGTATCAGAGCCGTTGGTGTAGGTAGGTGTTTGATTTTTTGCAGAAAAATCAAAGTGTTCAAAAATGATTTTTGAGTATCTGATCTTCTAGAGGAGGTCACCACGATTCCAACGGTGTATAGCACACTTAATTCGGAGTTCAAACGAAGAAGTTATTGTCGATCAAAGTTTTGATCGGAAAAGTCAACGCCACGTCAACGCCACGTCATCGGTGCCACGTCAGCACCACATAATCAGTCAAGTCAACGAGTGCCATGTCACTGGTGGGATAAGATTCTGTGCAGCAGAGTCTACGTGCAACCGGATCCGAGATTGAATCGGGCCGTTCATCGAGGCCGGACTTGTTTTGATCAAATCTTAGCCGTCTGAAGTGCGATTTGGACGATTTCGGACTTGTTTCAGCTAATTTGATCGTTCCGGATGCAATGGTACGGTCCGATCGTTGAGATTTGAGACCAAAAATGACAGTGGTGAATTAACACAAGAGAGTCCCCGATTAAGACGCATCTGAAGGTCATCATGGTGGTCGTTGACGAGCAGAAGAAGAAGGTGCACATGTTTATCCAAGTACCTGTGTTGAACTGCTGAGTGAGGAGAAATTTAACTGCCTTGAAGGAAGGTAAAATTGGGACACTCTGGACACCCGATCATGTCGATAATTTGAGGTGAAGAGTGGAAATTGACGAAGACCAATCTTGACGAATCTAAGTACTGGTAGTCTCGCCAGATATTGAGAAATCATGTATTAAACCAGTATATTCCAGATCACTTGTAAAGAAAAACCGGGACAAAGCTAGCAAATGATTGTATATACGGAAAGACAGTACGATGGATAGATATGGCCTAAGAAGTTACTGTCTAGGAGATTGGGTTTTAAGCGGGACCGATGTGACCCCTCCAATCTTTTACGGGAACTTGCTTAGTGGAAGGATTATCCATACGGTACTATTTTCGTATATATAGCAGTTTGTAATGAAACAGTTGAAGATTAGCAGGATGGCGGCACAAGGGAACAATTGAGTTCTGTATGATCAAGGATCTGATGAAGTGGTGATTTCTCCAAAGAAGTTAGATTCGGTGACTGTGATTTCTCGAGGGGAGAATTGATGAAGACCCTGATAATGGAAGATAAATACAAGGGATAAAGATTGACACCCTATTTTGACTTGGACAGGTGTTATGACAGGATGAGCTGCTGTCAAACATAAGCAAGGAATAGGGAGAAATCTGGAGAACAAAAATTGCACGAGGGCACACGGAGATTGTGTAGGAGTACCCGTAGGATCCAACGAGGTACTGTAATGAGACAGTAGGTGCAAGGAGAAGAAGTGTTCCCAGATGAAGCTCGGAGCAGAGACTGTTAAAGTTTGTACAACAGGAAGTCTCTTATGCTCTTAATGAAGACAACAAGCGAAGACCTTTCCAATGCATGCAAGGATGGAAAGAGAGCTGTTGCAGAGACACCTAATTGAGGGGGTGCAAACGCCTGTGATAAAAGGCAACCGTCTATGATGAAAGACGAAGACACCAAAGAGAGTTGGTGTAGGTGGAGCTGTCGAGCAGAAAGGCACAAAAGCTCTAAACATAGAAATCGAGGTGGAGGATTGCGAGGAGTATACCGCAACTTTCTTTTTCTATGTAGTCAGTGGAAGTAATCTCTCCCATAAGTGCACATGGTGGTAGAGACTTTTGAATCCACTTTGAAGCATCTCAGCTGAAGGAGGATGCGGTCACCTATGAAAGGTGAAGACACCTTAGATGAAAGGTGTGTGAGGGCCATGATAGGAGCCCGGATCAGACCGCCCCATGACAACGGGCGAAGACACCTTAGATGGAAGGTGTGTGAGGGCCATGATAGGAGCCCGGATCAGACCGCCCCATGACAACGGGCGAAGACACCTTAGAGAAGGTGTGAGGGCCGTGATAGAAGCCCCAGTTCAGACACCTAAGGAGAAGGTGTGTGGGCCACGATATGAGCCTAGTTCAGAACAACCCCAGAGCCAATGTGATGGCTAGATATGAGTGGACAAGTGTATAGCCAATGAAGTGGCTATGATGAGTATGGAGACAAATGCAGGATTGACTTTCATGGATATTGCCCCCATGCTAAAGATCAATGAGCTAGAAAACATTTGCCTTGGACAATAAGTGGATGACTTGTGGAGCATTAAGACGCGGCTGCTATGAAGGAGCAGAGGGCATGCGCAGGTTCCGGGAACGAGTTGACTCTTGTCAAGGTAGTGAGCTCGGTAATGGCATTGTAATACTCAGAGTATGAAGACAAATATGGATCAACCTTTAATGGGCTGCCCCCATGGTTAAAGGTGGAGAGCTACCTGGACTCTTACGACTAAGAGCGAGAGACTCATGGAGAAGTAAGGCGTGGTTCCTAGGGTGGAACAGAGGGCAGGCGCAACTCCTGGATGAGTAGACTCTTGAAAGAGTGGTGAGCTTGTGATCATATTGAAATACTCAATGACTGTCACACTTGGAAATATTCATTTGAGGGGGTGTTGTAAGTCTTGGTGTAAGGCTTGAAAAATCATTCCGGACCGAGCATGGTTGATATGCTCGAAGGGGAATGTTGTGTTGAAGACGCTCTCAGAATGGTAAGCTTGGAAGAGCTGCAGAATGCAAGCTTGTGCTGAACAAGCAAGAGGACAATTGCCCACACAAATGGCAAAGGGGGTGATTGTTAGGTATATTGCCATTTTGTGGCAATATCCTACCATTGTTGAAAATGGTAATCAACCCACCATTGTTGAAAATGGTAAATTGCCTAAGTTTGGTGGCCAACCTTTGACTATGAAGAAAATTTGGTGGCCAACCATTTAAGATTGTCTCCTCACTCTTGCTATAAATAGAGGAGCTTCTTAGAGCTAAAAATGAGAGAGAGAGCAACACAAGTGAATGTGTTGTGTAGAGTGAGAGAGCAACACAAGTGAATGTGTTGTGTAGAGTGAGAGAGCAACACAAGTGAATGTGTTGTGTAGAGAGTGGGAGAAACACAAGTGAATGTGTTGTGTAGAGTGAGGGAGAAACACAAGTGAATGTGTTGTGTAGAGAGAGCTAGAGAGAGTTGATGAGTTGAGTAGAGTGGATGTAATCCTCCTCCTCTATATGTATTTATTGTAACTTTTTCTCTATCTCTAATACAATGTCTCTCTCCCGTGGATGTAGGCGGTTTTGCCGAACCACGTTAAATATTGTGTCAGTGTGCTTAAGCCTCCTATGAGCAAGTATCAGTACACCCCCGGTCCGCGCATGGGAAAGCCGGAATTTCCCAACAGGTACAAAAGGTAATGCAGGATTCCCTTCAGTAACAGTAACACAAAACAGAATTTTCACTGAAAGAGAAACAAAGGGCAAGAGATATACTTGTGATAATTTACTAAAATCCTGAAACTCAGTCATTCCTGCTGAAAAATAAAACTCAAAAGTCAACTTTTACTGTTTTATTGCACAATGAACAGACACTGTTCAGATTGAATTCTGGAATTTCAAGAAATTGAAGAACACGTGAAGAACAATAATAACAATAACATTCTGATAATAAGGGGCAAAATCAAGGTGAGGTTACTGCCATCCCTCTTCTTTATTTATAAAGAAATTGGAAATTACAAGACGTTTAGTTGAACACAACTTCTTCTTGTACATGATTAAGCAAAAAATCAAACTAAACTTAATCCTAATCAACTAATTAATCTTGATCCTAATCAACTAATTGATCAACATGATCTTTATTTTAAGATATGATAAACTCAAGCTAGTACTAAGCTAAGCTAATACTGAAAATTAAATACATAATCTTCAGTCTTCAATCTTCTCGGTCGTGGACTTCACTGTCTGCACTTTGCATGTAGCAGTCTTGAATTCATGCATTTCAACACACATCTGTGTGTATGAGCTGCAATTTATCATTGGCTCTGAAATCAGAATTTGTGAAAGCAATTTTTGTTTGCTTTCCTAATTGACAAGCTTCACAAAATATACCTTGATCATGGATTTGAGGTAGCCCTCGAGCCATCTGCATTTCAACCATGTTGGTTAATGTAGCATAATTATAGTGTCCCAACCTTTTGTGCCAAAGAATTGAATCATCATTCTTGCATATGTTGGCAGTCCAACATATCTCTCTCAAATCAGCATTGAAACACCTGTTAGACATTTTTGCACATAACAACAATGCTCCTTTTTTTTTATTTTTTATCTTTGATGACACACACACCATCATCAAACAACAGTGAATAATCTGTCTCCATTAACTGACCCACACTTACCAAATTCTGATTTATTTGAGGCACATACAAGACATTGTTTAGTGTTTTCATACATGCCCTTGTGTCCACAACAATTGCTCCTTTTCCTTCAACTTTTACATAGTCTCCATTACCTATTTTCACCCTTGATTTGTAGCTTTTATCCAAGCTACAAAAAATACTGAGGTCTGCTGTCATGTGGTTTGAACAACCACTGTCAATGAGCCAGATTGAATATGTCTCCTCTGTTTTTTTGAGCATTTTCTGCATTGAAGCTACAAATAAATGCTCATCCTTTACAGTCAAGCTCTCTTCTTCTTTTCTATTTTTACAGTACTTTTGGTAGTGCCCAAACTGGTTGCAATTTCTACATTGCACCTTCTTGAACCAACACCAATCTTCTGAGTGGTTTGTCTTCTTACAATACTTGCACGCAGGAAATTCCTTTCTCTCCTTCACTGTTAAGTTGGGTTGCCAACTACTTGAGTTTTGATGATTTGATCTCCATTCTTTGCCTTTTTCTTTCCTTCCAGTCTGCTTATTTTTCGAGATATTGCAAGATTATTGTTTTCCTTTGTAAGCAACAAGTGCATTCTCACTTGTTCCCTCATTTCTATAAGATTGCCTTTGTTCCACTACTTGTAAAGCATTTACAAGATCTTGGAAACTCATTTCAGAAAAATCCCTTGAGTCTTCCAATAAACATATTTTATGTTCAAACTTCTCGGGTAGACTCACCAAAACCTTCTCCACAATTCTGGAATCAGGGAAATCTTCCCCCAACAATCTCACTTGATTCACAAGTTTAGAGATTTGAGAAGAAAAGTCTATGATTGAATCATATTCTTTCGTCTTCAGCCCTTCAAATTGTCTTCTCAAGTTCAAAACTTGCATTTTTCTTGATTTCTCATCTCCTTGGAATTCAGCCTTAAGCTTGTCCCAAGCTTCTTTGGCAGTTTTACATGCCATAATTGTAGAAAAAATCTCTTCACTTACTGCATTGTGTATGCAAGTAAGTGCTTTAAATTCTTTAGCTCTTTCTTCATTGAAGAATTTTATTTGAGCTACTGTAGGATTATTATTGAGAGGTGTAAGTTGTTTGTTATTTTCAACAAACTCCCACAGATCAAATGCCTTCAAGTAGGTCTCCATTCTCATAGACCAAGTTCCATAATTCACCCCTGCAAATGAGGGTGCCTTTGCTGAGAAATTTGCAGTAGAATCCATTTTTCTCTTCTGAAGCAAAAACTTCACCAAGACTGACTTTGATTTCCCCTTTTGTTTGTAAATCTCACCTTTAACTCGTGTTTCACACAATCCCTCCTAAGATCCTATTTTCTCTGATACCAATTGTTGAAAAATAAAACTCAAAAGTCAACAAAAAAATCAACTTTTACTGTTTTATTGCACAATGAACAAACACTGTTCAGATTGAATTCTGGAATTTCCAGAAATTGAAGAACACGTGAAGAACAATAATAACAATAAAATTCTGATAATAAGGGGCAGAATCAAGGTGAGGTTACTGCCATCCCTCTTCTTTATTTATAAAGAAATTGAAAATTACAAGAGGTTTAGTTGAACACAACTTCTTCTTGTACATGATTAAGCAAAAAACCAAACTAAAATTATCCTAATCAGCTAATTAATCTTGATCCTAATCAGCTAATTGATCAACATGATATTTATTTTAAGATATGATAAACTCAAGCTAGTACTAAGCTAAGCTAATACTGAAAATTAAATACATAATCTTCAGTATTCAATCTTCTCGGTCGTGGACTTCACTGTCTGCACTTTGCATGTAGCAGTCTTGAATTCATGCATTTCAACAATTCCTACTACATATAATTAAACATATTACTTCTATGTTCCTAACAATTCAATGTCCTTACAATGCCAATGGATACTGGGGCTCCAAGTGTCAAATGATATTCTACAAGTCAATTATTTTCACGGTCAATTACCAAAGCTGCTGGTCTCTCTTGATTTTGGTCGGTAAGCTGATCAATATTTATCACTATCTCTTGAGGTGTTTGCCTATCTGGAGTAGAATCATAATCTGTAGAAGAAGGATCTTCAGGAAATTGTGCGTGAATTGAGCAGGCTGATGGACTTGGCACGCCAATAGGAGGCAGACTGATGCCATTTCTATCAGTCAGCTCCTTTCGTCTGGAATTTAGGGACGTAGAGTCCCTTTGAATGAAGACTCTGAAGAAATTTTTAGTTCTATCCCATATTGAAGCTGTGGGATCAGAGTGACTCAGCTCTCTTCTTTCTCGGGAAACAAACATGACAAAGAAGATAATGAGAGCTAAAATTGCAGCTAGTCCTGCAATTAAAAATAATCCCCAGAAACTCTTGAGACTAAGGATATTAGATGAAACAGAGGAGCTGGAATCTGGACAGCTGCCTTTTTTGCCAAACCATGCATCCTCTATTCGCTTCATTTGATCCCCCTCTGTCACGTTTAAAATTGCCCTTGATATATCAGGCACAAGAGAAGAACCTTTAGGGAAGACCTGAAGTCACAAAAACAAAGTATACATGAGAAATTATAGATTATTGTTATATCATTTATATTATTCTAGAATGAGGGTGATGAGATTCGAACTTGTAATTTATATTATTCTCTAACACACTCTTTCAAGTAAAAGTCATTTGGGCTTGAAACTTGCACATACTTATACTTCCTTGTGCTTGATTTTATCAAATAGAATGAGAATGATGAGATTCAAACTGGTAAGTGCTAAGTTAAAAAAACTCTGATACCATTTAAGAATCATAATTTATATTATTCTCTAATACCATGTACTTATTAGCCATTTAGGAAATGGAAATATAAGATGGAAAAGTGAACTTACAAAGCCAAAACCGCCGGTTTTGAACGTAGGTTCAATCATGGTATATTTCGAGCAATATTTTGACAGAAAGCGTTTCGTATATGGCACTTCGTCGAAAGCAGCAGAAATTCCACCATTTCCACTTCCTTTTGAAAAGAGTTCGTGGCATTCTTCTGTAGAATTATACACCCTGAGCTTGGACTTGTCGAATCCCAAGCCTAGCAAGATTCCTAGAACAAAAGAACCCCTCAGGTAGCCCACATGCTCCCCCTTCATTATGAGATCATGTACATCATTAACTGTAGGCTGCAGCTGCTGGACTGTAAGTAAGCTCGTTAAACTGGCGGTGTAGCTCTGTGTGAGGACCAACACAACGAAAAAACATATAATTACCACAGCCCGAGTCAAGTTGCTAACCACTCTCTCCCCTGCAAATATAAACATGAAGTCAATTTGGTGCTTATATATATTGGTGAGTCCTAGTACTACAGAAGAAGGGAGATTCATAGGGGGGAGGGAGATTACGTTGTGCAAAAACCATTGTTGAGAAGGAAAACCAGAAGCTAGCTCCTGCTTGATCTGAAGCAGACCCTCGAAAATCTTCATTCACTCTGTGCTCAAGAACCCAGACAACAAATCCAATGAAAACAAAGAAGACAAAAGTGCTCACCCAAAGGTCCCATGTCAAAGGTTTCATGAAGACCCATGCATTTTTACGGTTGTTGTCTGCTATAGGAACAATCATGGAGACACCACTTTCTGTGTAAGGCAAGGTGTAGTCGATGTACAAGGACCTGTTGAAGATAATCGTCATGTCTCCAACCACAGCATCAAACTTCTGTTCGCAGTAAACAAAAATGCAAAAGAAAGAAATTTACTTGCATCAACGTGGCTGCTATTAATGCCAAATCATAAACATAGAATAAGTACAGAAAAAAAAGATATAATTATGTTTTACCTTTAAGTACACTTGATAGGCCAAATCATCGTAAGTTCCAGCATAGGGAATGTACTCATAAGGTAAAGCATAAGGCAATGCTTTCACTACAGCATCAAAAACATCTATGGAGTATCCGGTGACTTTTATGGCGTTGGAAATAGGATCCTTCGTCACAGCCACAAACTCATCTAAGCCATTCTTCAGTGGCACTCCTATTTTCAACTTCTTCTCATTTGTGGGAATCTCCCAGCCCTTGGGAACGAGAGTTGTATCCCCAGGAAAAATTGCATTTGAAATTATGGACATAGAAGTTGAATTTGCAGGATCCAACTGTTTCACGAGTCCTTGTGCTGGTGTCCAAAATCCAATCTCTCTTACTCCATTTCCGTTCACATTAACTATCTGGAAAGCAGGAGGTTGCAACTGCCTATCAACAAAATGGTAATCTCCTGTCAGGCCTTTGAAACTAGTGTTTGATAAAGCTTGAAGAAGGTTTGGACCATTTAAAGAGGTGCCAAGAGTTGCAAGATCCGTTGATGAACTGCTAGCAACATTTGCCTTTTGGAAGCCAAAATTTGTTGCTCCAGCTTTCTCTACTGCCATGGCCAACGCTTTCGTAGCATCATAGGCCCATAGTCCATAAATGTTCAACTCAGCGTCAATGCTATTTTGATTATCTTGCAAGAATTTTCTTTTCCACCGAGCTCGAAAATTTTCAAGCTCTTTTGTTCTTGGAACGTAAGGTTTAATACCCAGTACCCCTTGCATTGTATCAGTGACAGAAGGATTTGGTAAGCTCAAAAACTCAGCTGTTAGACCATCAGTCATGATCCAAACATATCCTTCACTCATCATTCCAATCTCTTTCGCTTTCGCAAAAAGCCGAGCGCCAAGAGATGGAAACATGTGCACGATAAAAACTCTGGTTTGCATTGTCATCAACTTGTATAGCTCTGCAACAATTTGAGCATCAGTGGCTGATGGAGAAATGACACTCCGGTACGGGACACGAACATCTACTGCTTGCAGAGCATCAGTTAAATAAGGTATCACTCCCTCTCCATATTCGTTGTCAATGTAGATGGGCACCGCTTCTCTCCATCGAAAGGATTGAACCAGTGTACTTATGGCGTTCACTTGAGCTGAATCATCATGTGTAGCTCGATAAAAATAGGGACTCCGAATGGAATCGAGAGAAGAACTTGTAGCAGAAAATGATATTATGGGCACCTGAGCTTTTTTTCCAAGCTCAATAACAAGATTGGCTTGCATTGATGTTGATGGCCCTAAGATTGCTTGCACCTCCACATTTTTTATCAAGTCGAGGGCTGCGTTTCGCAAAGGAGAGAAGAAAAATCAAAGACATTACGTGAACCAAATTTGAGCAGCTGAGAGAGCAAGCAAAGATCACCTTTTTATTGTTAGAGAATAATATAAATCATATTCTGGACCTCACCTATGATTTAAAACTTTTAGGTAAAATGATTCATTTGATATAGTATCAAAGCATGATTGACCCAACGGTTTTAAGTTTGAATCTAACCACCCCCATTCTATTTGATAAAAATCAAGCAGTTTCAAGCCTAAAAAGTTTTTACTTAAAGAGGTGTGTTAAAGAATAATATAAATTATATTTGGAGAGCTTTTTAGGTGAGATAGTTTTTTTTGACAAGATGACATTCAAAAGAAATCAAATTCCACTTTCTTACTTACAGGATTACCATTCTAATGTAATGTTTTATGATTTGTGATCTCTTCTCCCCCCACATAAAAATATCTAACCTATACTACCCTGGCCAGCTATCCTTGCTTCTCTAGCTATGTGTATCTTTCACTATCAATCCATATTTTTTTTTTGTACAGAATATGAACTTAACTTGTTATCCTTCGTAACTCGAGGAGGCAAAAGATTTTAATGTCATTTAAGAGTTCTGTTCCAACTTGAGTAAAAACAGGCCTCTTCATTGATGATCACGCATAATGGAAGAACCACAGGTCCTATATAGTTTATGCATAAAGATTGGTAAATCTAAGGGTGTAGATTACATCAGAAGACGGCCGATAAGGCAATAACAAATTATACAGTGATTAAGCATGAATACTTTTAAGCTTCTTATGACAAATTCATCTACCGAGTACTGACGGTTGAAATTGGCCTACAAATGTGCAGATTGCAATATATTTCCCCTCTACGAAAAGAATATTGTTTTCGTCAAACTTCTGTTCTGAATTAATCTTAGAAATGAGGTTTGTCTAGAAGTGTTTTTCCCTGTATTTTGATAGAGTTCTAAAGTCAGATGATCTCCATATGCAGATGCCGCGTTTGAAAGTACAGAGAAGACCAATTCTATTGTGTTGAGTGCAAAATGCCTAGCCACAATATCAGATACGAACTAGAAATACAGCCCGCAATCGATGACTTTTCAAGCAAGATAGCCATAATTTATGATGACTTTTATATGTTTTGACCCCACATCATTGAAGGACCCTAGTAAAACAAAGAAGTATCTTCATTATCATCACATCCCTGTATGGCCACAATTATACACGGATTTCTATGATAAAACTAAAAGAAGTTCCAGATTGAGAACCTCGGATAATCAACACATAATGTGTAAATCTCTACCGTTAAAACGTTGATTTTGTTCAAACTTTTTGATAAAAAAAAAGATTCATAATTGGAGAAAAGAGAAGATGAAACCAAGAAATTATTAAGTAACTAACTCACCTAAAAACTTAAGTTTGTAAGTGAGATCCCATAATATGATTTATATTATTCTCTCTAACACACTCCCTCAAGTGAAATCCTTTGGGCTTGAAACTTGCACAGACCCACATCACCTTGTGCTTGGTTTTTATCAAATAGAATGGGGGTGGTGAGATTTGAACTCGTGACCGCTGGGTCAACAAGGCTCTGATACCATGTTAAGGAACCAACTCACCTAAAAGCTTAACCTTGTAAGTGAGGCCCAGAAATTAGGAGGGAGAGAGGGGGGCAGAGAGGGTACCTGCAGCAGCTGCACCAACAACATCTTTCTTGGAGTCCCTGATGGCGAGGGCCATCCTGGTTTTGTAGTCTCCATGATTGGCATAGAAGTCTGAGACGGCCATGTTGATGCAGCTCAACGCAATCTTGCCATCCAAATCACTGCCCAGGTCAAGAGCCACACCTACATTCACTGGAATAAAAGTTGTGTTTTGTGCCACCCCCATTTCAATGAACAAAATCTTCAAACAAAGAAAGAGCAAGAAGGAGAGAACAGGCTTGAAAGGGGTTTTCCTCATCTTCCTGATCCTAGCTAGATTTCTTAATACAAGCTATGATAGGAAAAATATCTTATTTATAAGGTTGTTTAGCATCAGAGAGTTTGAAACTGTACGTTGGGAGGGCCCAATTGTGTTAGTTTGAACTTTGAACTTTGAAGAGAGGAGAGTCTCATTGACTGTTACTGCCAGGAAATCGCATAGTTTGATCAATCAAACCATAAATATGGTAATTAAAGGCTAAAGGTCGTGAACCTACAGCGATAGATGTACTCATGCACAAACTTACAGTAAGTACATTAAATATAAAGTAATTAATCTTTGGATGTATTGATAGCATATAACTCAAATGAACTACTTACCCCAGATCTGTGGAGATCTACTTTATAATAACCAAATATATTCCTTCTCTTATCACTATTTCATTATCGTTTACCTTGACCAAATCAAAGTATTTGTGGTTATTGGTTATGGAATATTTACATTAGCATCTTAGATATTTTTTTTTGAAGTTAGTATCCAGGTCAATTTGTGAATATTTCAAATCGTTTACCTTTTTTTTCCCTTGAAAAATCTTAGTAACCCTAATAAAATAAATACATAAATATATAAGTTAACATCCAATCAACTCTTTAATCCCAATTAAATGAAGATCAGTTATTAATTTGTCAATTAATCATGCCTCTTCCATAGATTATCATGTTAGAGTAAGATCCTTGCAATCTTTTTCTTGGCAGACAATCATCAAAAAGCACATGCGGACGTAATTGTCTTTAGTTTAAGACAAATGCCACAAGTCCTCTATCTTCTGCCCCAGGAAACACCGAATGTTGTTTTCAAGACAACTAGTTATCTCAAGCACGTCAAGTTCTTTGTACAGTACTACTTCTTGTCATCTAGTGAAAAGAAAATCAGCATAAGAAAGGAAATAGTTATAGTAATATGAATGTTATAGATACTAATTACTCCAAGATGCTATACACTTTCTATTTTCTTATAAATTCATATCTGTATATATGAAACTAAATTTATAGGAACGATTCTAAGATACATCAATATAAAAGAGAAAAAATAATAATAATTCCATTCTATAATGATTAATGCTTCATATATGAGTTTTTTTATAATATACCAAAAAAAATACAAAAATAAATAAATAAAGGGATGATGATTGCTGTCCTGTTGCCGCTGCTGGTTTTGCCGTGGAGCTGCGATCATAGTTGTTGATTCCGTTCTGTTCCAGCCGGAATGTTCCGTTCTGTTCGGAAAACCAAGACAAAACGACGTCGTTTTTGTCTCGGTTTTAATTTTGGTATGTTCCGGAAATTCCAGCCAAATTCCGGCTGAAATGCCTTGGTTTCGTTCCGGGCGTGCTGTTCCGGGTTCAAAATCTATTTTTTTTATTTTTAAAAAATTATTTTTGACATCTATACATCAAAATAATTTAAAAACACCAAAATATTTTAAATAAAAAAGAATTCAAATTTTAATTATGCTTGTTAAATTAATATTTTTTTTCATATATATATATATATAATTAATTAATTATATATGAACAGTACGACATCGAAATGGCACGCCGGAACGCTCCGAAACCGGAACGTTCCATTACAATTGAAAAACTAGAATGGAGACCAGAACGGTATTGACAACTATGACTGCGACTGGGGGATGCCACAACTGAACGATAGTGAGAGCTAGAGGGAGGAGTTGCTGGTCGTGGGTATGGTTGATAATGGCGATGGGGTCTCTCTATTGGTTAATTATTTTAGTCCCGCAACATTTTTTTTCATTAGTCATTGTTATTGTCATTGTTTTAATTAAGTCAAGTCATGTGTCTGTCCTAGTCTTTAGAAAGTTGTTAATTACCTATTAGTAGTTCCTAGTCTTTAGAAAGTTGTTAATTACTTGTTAGTAATGCAACTTATTACGTGATCATGGAGTTCAGATCCTGGCAGCAGAATAGGAAGTCAGGTTTATTTATGTTCTAAGGTGGCATTTCTTTGGGGTAATTTAATGATTTTAATTGGTTGGAAAAAAATATTGATAATAATTTGAATTGTTATAGTCATGATAATGACGATAACATAGGGATGATTTTTTAATGATTTTTCTTCTCTTGGTAGATAGAAAATTGACTACTTATTTTTTTATTTGATTATTGCAGATGTTTTCATAATTTTTATTTTGATTGTTGTGTTTAATTTAAATTGGATTATAAAATGAACTAATTTTGTTTTTTTGAATTTTATAATTCAGATATCCGAATCTTTTTGTTTTTTTAATGATGATGATAATTTTATGTTGTTGATTTCATTGAAACTTACTAAACAAATTAATTGATATCATTTTAAAATTCATATATTTTATAGTAAACTTGCATTTAACAAGAAAAATTTATTATTTTGTTCAAATTTATATTACAATAAAAAAATATCACATAATTAATATTTTCTATGTATGTGTGTGTGTGTGTGTGTATGGGAGGTTCACAACCACTAGAATACATTTCTGCATATGATTAGTAAAATAGTGTACAAGGGTATCGACATTAGTTTTCAAAGCACAATGTATTATAGAACAACAAGTCATATAAGAAAGAAAAAAACCGAGTGTGTAAGCTGTGCTGGACTGCTGTTGTTTTCTAGTACAAATCGGACTTAGACCTCTGATGAATAATAGTACGAGTAGGCATCTGATCATTAACATTAGACTTCTGATTTTCCTTAACATCACTCTCTTGATTTGGGTTGGCGAGCTGATCAACAATTATTACTACTCGAGGTGATTGGGTATTTCGACTGGAATCACACCCTTCTGTTTGAGTTTCTGTATTGTGCTCTTCCCTGAGAATCAACATTCAAGGCTGAGCTCAAGCCTGAGATCTCCCCTGAATCTCTCCTACGCACCTCCTCAGCCAAAATCAAATCATGAATATTGTCATAGTTTAATTTTGATTTCTCAGTAGAATTACTCAGCCATTCGCATGGCTTCCCAACCATTAGGCAATGATGCCAAAAGTATCAAAGCACGTATCTCATCATCAAATTCAATTTCAACAGATGATAATTGATTTGTAATGGTATTATAATCATTCAGATGTTGTGCAACAGACGTGTCATTTGACATCCTTAAATTGAATAGCTTTTTCATCAAATGTACCTTGTTATTTGCTGATGGCTTTCATACATTCCTGACAAGGCTATCATGAGTTCCGCAGTGGTTTTCTCCTTGATGACATTGTGTGCAACAGATCTCGACAGGGTTAGTCGAATAACCCCCAGAACCTGTCGATCCAACAATTCCCAATCAGTAGTTGTTATGTTGTTTGGCTTTGTCCCCAACAATGGAATATGAAGTTTCTTCCCATAGAGATAATCCTCTATCTGCATCTTCCAGTATCCAAAATCTGTGCCATCAAAATTTTCAATTCCTGATGCTTTCATGTCTACCCCAGCCATTATTTTCACAGATCTTTGAGCCAAGCTCTGATACCAGTTGTTATGAAAATAATGACAGTAACGTAAAATAACACACACAAACTATTTACATGGTTCGGCAAAATTGCCTACGTCCACGGGAGCTGTAGAGGATTTATTAAGAATTAAGGAAACAATACAAATTTTGTTTCTATCACAACTGCAACAATAGCTATTTTGCACTCTCACACACCTATACACTTCAATCTAAGGTATATATATATATATAGATGTGTAAAATAACCCTAGTAAATTACGTAGAGAAAAAGAACTCTACTAATTTACATAAACTAGTCATTTGATGAGCTTTCAAAAAACAATCCTTATCAGATAAAGATCCTTATCAGATAATGATGATCCAGTTATCACAATGTATAACAATAAATATATAAGTTTTTCAACTAACCATTGATAATGTCCTTTGTCCATTGGCATCTAATTTTCCGATTCTCCGAGCTTGTGATTCAATTCCATAGGTGTGTCAATAGGTTTGCATGCCAGCATTCTCGTTTCTGTTAATAAATCTAACACATATTTTCGTTGTGATAGACATATCCTAGTTTTTTTACCTTGAGACCTTAATCCCTAAGAAATAATTCAGTTGTCCTAGATCTTTCATTTTAAATTTTGATGTCAGGTTATGTTGTAGTGCTTGTCTCTCTTTTGGATCATCTTCTGTTAAGACCATATCATCCATATATATGATTAATGTCGTTAGCTTTCCTTCTTTGTGTTTTATAACAAAGTATGATTTGAATTACTTTGCTTATAGCCAAAATCCTTCATCGTGGATGAGAATCTTCTAAACCATGCTCGGGGTGACTACTTCATACCATATAATGCCTTCTTGAATTTGCAAATATCAGTTCCGCACAAGGACCTAGTTTTAACTCTAGGTGGTAACTCCATGTAAACTCTTCCTCAAGATCTTCATTAAGGAAAACATTCTTAACATTGAATTGTTGTTAGGCCCAATCTCGATTCACTATTATAAATATGAGAATACAGATGGTGTTCATTTTTGCAACTAGGGCAAAAGTTTCTTGATAATCCACTCCATATTTTTGAGTGTATCCCTTCACGACTAATCTTGCTTTGCATCTATCAATACTCTCATATGCTTTTATCTTTATTGTGAACACCCATATACACCCAATTTTCTTCTTTCCTTTTGGTAGTTGACATAATTCCCAAGTGTTATTCTTCTAAAGTGCCTTCATCTCCTCATTCATCACCTTATTCCACTTTGGGACTGCTAATACATATCATATATTACTAGGAATAGACAAATTGGATAATTGATTAATAGTAAATGCATATGATTCTGATAATCTATGGGAAAAGATGTAATTACTGATGGGGTATTTATTTTTGTTTTTGGGATCAGGTTCATACTGTTTCTTTGGGACTCCCTGGTTTAGTCTTTGTGGATATTTATTGGTCATATTTTTTTCTAGGATAGGAGTTTCATTCATCTCATTAAGAATAAGGTTTAGAGATACATGAGGATACTGCGGAGGGACATTTTAGGTTGATTCTTTAGTTAATGGTGTAAATATAAGCACCTCTATAGTCCAAGAGGGGTTATTATTGAGAATATTCTTATTTGTGCATAATTCCAAATCAACATTCTGGTTTTGGATATTGGGAGCCATAGAAATTTCCCCAATATTTCTTTCAATAAATCCTCCATTTTGTTCCACCTAAAATACCCTTTCATTCTCTTTATTGTTACTCTCTCCCTGAAGAGAAGGTCCATAAGCTCCCCCAAAATAGTAGGGTTCCGATTCTCGAAACGAAGTATTCAGGGTCACATGCATCTTTTGACATTCAGGATCATAACACCTGTATCCTTTCTGGAATTCTGAATATCCTACAAAAACACACTATTTTGCACATGGATCAAGTTTAACTCGTAGGACTTTAGGTATGTGAACATACACCATACATCCAAATATTTGTGGCTCTAGATTTGGTAGATGAGGGACGGAAAACAGAGATTCCATCTTCTATTGGGGAGTTTGAAATCCTATCACACTAGATGGTGTGTAATTAATTAAATAGGCAACAGACTTTATTGCCTCACACCAATAGAACTTTGACATATTCATACCAAAAAGAGAAGCTCAAATGATTTCCATAATCTTCCTATTTTTCCATTGTACTATGGGGTATATGTGCGTGAGGTTTGGTTTCTAATTCCATGATGGCTTAAGAAATCCCCTAAAAATTGATCCATAAATTCTTTACCTTTGTTAGATTGAAGTGTATGAATCTGCCTTTGGTACTAGGTCATCACCTTTTTATGAAGTCCCTGAAAAGTTATACCTGCATCACTTTTATTTTGGAGAACATATATCCACGTTATTTGAGTATATTCATTAATAAATGTAACAAAATAATGAGCATTAGAAAATGAAAGAATTTTTGTAGGGCCCCAAACATCCGAGTGGATGATTGTGAAAGTTTATAAACTTTTATGCAAACTTGGTAAATCGGGAATACAATGACTTTTGGTCAGTTCATAAATTTAACAATGAAAATCCAAATTACTTTAACTTGAAAATAACTGTGTTTGGAGTTTCTTAAGATACTCCAAAGAGAGATTTCCTAGCCTTCGATGCCAAGACCACACAAGAGGTTGTTTTTGGTCTTGATTTTTTGTCTGATATGCTTGACTCAGTTTTGATCCCCTTGATTCTATTAACTCCCGACAATACAAATTTTCTCATCTAACACCATAACCAAGAATCTTTCGGGTTAGAATATCCTGAAAAACACAAAAGAGAGGCCAAAAGTTATAGTGCATGCAAGGGTAAAAGTAATTTGGCTGACTGACAAGAGATTGTATTCAAGAGATGGACAATGAGAACACTATCTAGAGTTAGAGAATCGGTCAAGGTTATAGACCCTTTCCATGTAATAGTGGAGGTACTACCATTAGCTGTGCAAATTACTGACTGAGAGGAGGGTTTCAAGAACTTTAAATTACTTAAATCCCAGGTCATATGATCGGATATACCTGTATAAATAATCCTAGTACTATTTTTAGTAATGACAATTTGCAGAAGTTTTACCAATTGTGTTTGGATGAACAACATTCGCCATAGGTTACCTGTTAAGTTCTCATAAAATTTACCATACCTTTTTCGTTATTTTTATGGGGTTTTTTCTTAAAATCCCATAAGTCAGGGTAGCCAATAATTTTGTAGCATTTTTGTTTGAATGACTCGCTTCACCGCAATGAGAACACACCATGTTAGAGTATAATATAATCATATTATGGAGCCTCACCTATAAACTTAAACTTATAGGTGAGGTCCCATAATATGATTATATTATACTCTAACACACCCCCTCAAGTGAAAGCCCATTGGGCTTGAAACTTGCACAGACCTATATTGCATTGTGCTTGATTTTTTTATCAAATAGAATGGGGGTGGTGAGATTCGAACTCGTGACCGCTGGGTCAACAAGGCTCTGATACCATAAAGGAATTCAAGAATGGGAATAATTCTCTATAAGCTAAGCTTAAGCTCCCATTCTATTTGATAAAAAAAAATCAAGCACAAGGCAATATGGACCTGTGCAAGTTTCAAGCCCAAAGAGCTTTCACTTGAGGGGGTGTGTTAGAGTATAATATAATCATATTATGGGACCTCACCTATAAGCTTAAGCTTTTAGGTGAGATAGTTCCTTAACACACTAGCACATCTAGTTTTTTATAACTTGAATTAAACATTTGCCTCACTTTCATTTCTCTCATTTTCGTGACCCATATGTCTCTCACCTCCATTTCTATCATTCTCGTGACCTCTGTCATGCCAGTGGATCCCCATCGATTGGAGGTTCCCAGCCACCATCACTGTGTTGTCAAGGAACACTAGAGGCACTCCCACGATTTGTGTTGCCGGAGTAGAGGTGGGTATGTTTGTTGGGTTCGTTTCCATTGTGATTGTATGACGTTTGGGTGATGTGAACTGGATTGGGATTTGTATGGGTTTCTAGGATTTCCATAGTTTTTTTTTGTTTTTTTTGGCATTTGAGTGTGAATTTCTAGGGTTTCTAGGTTCGGGATTGAGTAAGTTCGATCTATGAACAGTAATACTGGTACTGTAGCCTCCAGGATAAAAACGATTTGAAAAGAAAAAAATTATAGAGAAAAATCCGTGAAAATCTGGTTTTCTAGGAAAAACACCTGTAATTTCGGGTTTTTTCTTTCTTTCGATGGGTACGGGTTGATTTCTAGGTTTGATGAAAAAGTACTATAGAGATTAATTTCTGGATTTTGATCTAGAAAGAGAAGAAAAACAAGAGAAAAAAGTAATAATCCAGCAATATGATTCAAAGAAAAAAAATTCGAGATTCGCTCTGATATCATGTAAGAATTCGAGATACACTTAATTTCTGTATATTCAATATTTGTAATTTTTGTTACAATAGGATTTTAAATAGAAAATTTTACAATATAATTCTAGCTAAAATATAATACAACTTTAGCTACTTGCTAGAACAATTTCTATTTCTAGTATAATACAAAATAACGACTATATTTAACAGATATAATGAATATATATTCAAGCAACTAGATATTATCAAACACCTTTCAGAAATTTCTAAACCCATCAATCTTTCTCTTCTTTTCTTGAGTTCTTAACAGTATTATAGGACAGAAAGACATATAAGAATGAGAAGAACCGAGAGTGTAGCTGTGCTTGACCGGTGTCGTGATATCAAAGTGTACGAGTACTAATAGGATTTAGACCTTCGATGAATAACAACGTTACACCTCTGATCAGTATGAGTCGGAGTCTGATGATTAACATTAGACTTCTGGTTTTCCTTAACAGGGACCTCTAGACTTGGGTTGGTGAGCTGATCAGCAAATATCACTACTGTTAGGTATATTGCCATTTGTGGCAATATCCTACCATTGTTGAAAATGGTAACCAACCAACCATTGTTGAAAATGGTAAATTGCCTAAGTTTGGTGACCAACCTTTGACTATGAAGAAAATTTGGTGGCCAACCATTTAAGATTGTCTCCTCACTCTTGCTATAAATAGAGGAGCTTCTTAGAGCTAAAAATGAGAGAGAGAGAGGGAGAAACACAAGTGAATGTGTTGTGTAGAGAGAGCTAGAGAGAGTTGATGAGTTGAGTAGAGTGGATGTAATCCTCCTCCTCTATATGTATTTATTGTAACTCTTTCTCTATCTCTAATACAATGACTCTCTCCCGTGGATGTAGGCGGTTTTGCCAAACCACGTTAAATATTGTGTCAGTGTGCTTAAGCCTCCTATGAGCAAGTATCAGTACACCTCCGGTCCGCGCATGGGAAAGCCGGAATTCCCAACAACTACGTCTTGAGGTGTTTGGCAATTTGGACTTGAATCACACCCGGAAGAGGATGGATGTCCATGAAAGTCATTGTGAGCTGAGAAGCCCAACGGACCCGTCGTGCCCATACTTGGAAAATGAATCCCATTCCGGCCATTCACTTCGATATGGGACGTGAAGTCCCTTTGATCGAAAATGCTAAACAAATGTCGAATTTTACTCCAAATTGAAGTTGTGGAGTCAGAGGGTCTCGAGACTACTCTCCTTTCCTGATAAACAAACATAACTATGAAGATAATGAGAGCTAAAAGTGAAGCTATTCCAGCAATTAAAAATAATCCCCAGAAAGTCCTCATACTAAGGCTATTAGACGAAACCGAGGTGCCAGAATCTGGACTTGTTTGATCGCCAAACCATTTATCCTGGATTTCCATCATTTCATCTCCCTCGATCATATTCAAAATCTCCCTTGATATGTTAGATACATCAGGAGAACCTTTAGGGAAGACCTGAAATTCACAGAACAAAAAATGGCAGTATAAAACTATACACTAACGAACAACAGAGAGAAATAGAAATGGGAATGGAAAGTGCACTTACAAAGCCAAAACCTCCCATTTTAAATGATAGATCAATCACTGTATATTTGGAGCGATATTTTGGCATCAAGAGCCTAATATATGGAATTTCATCGAATGCAGCAGCAATACCACCATTTCCACTTCCTTTGGAGAAGAGTTCGTAGCATTCTTCTGGAGAGTTATACACAATGAGCTTGGACTTGTCGAAGCCCATGTCTAACAAGATTCCTAGAACAAAAGAACCCTTCTGGTAGCCCACATACTCCCCCTTGTTAACGAGCTCATTGACATCAGCAACTCTTAGCTGCTGGATTGTAAGTAGGCTTGATAAACTGGCGGTATAACTCTGTGTGAGGATCAGCACAACAAAGCACCATATGATTACCACCACTCTAGACAAGTTGCTTACCACTCTCTCCCCTGTAAATTAATAAAATTAAAATCAATTCGTTGTTTATATATATTGCAGTTTTCAACAGGAGAAGCTAGCGAAATTACGTTGTGCGAACACCATTGTTGAGAAGGAAAACCAGAAGATAGTGCCAGCTTGATGTGAAGCAGGTCCTCGAAAATCTCCATTTATTCTGTGCTCAAGAACCTAGACAACAAATCCAAAGAAAACAAAGAAAAATAGAGTGCTCGCCCAAAGGTCCCATGTCAAAGGTTTCAAGAAGAACCAAGCATTTTCGGTAGTGTGACTTTCTATAGGAACAATAATGGAGACACCGCTTTCCATGAAAGGCAAAGTATAGTCGACGTACAAGGATCTTGTGTAGACAATACTAATATCTCCAACCACAGCATCAAAATTCTGTTGGTTGTAAACAACAATGCATAAGAATGAATATCTCCGAAAAGTAAGACTTGTGTCAATGTTATTGAAATTCTAAAGAAAAACTCAGATTTCAGATATGAACAAGTACTGTTCAAATCTGTACGGACAAGTTGTAAAATTTCTGAAGAACGGTTACTGTAGAGATCAAAACTGGGGAGGAAAATTTCCAGAAAATATGAACTCAGGATTTTTGTCAATTTGGACAGAAAGAACAAACAAACATTGGCAGAATAGATTCGTTTGGTTACTGCCATCCCATAAACTTTATTTATAAGCATCAAAACACTACAACGGCTATAATTCAAGAAATCAGAGAAGACTAAGTCAACATACGACAAAGTCAATTTCTAACAAAGTTTGACTACTTGACTATTACAAGAATGAATTAAGAACAGAACATAATAAACGTGATTACAATGTCTTCAATGCTTCAATTCTTCATCTCCTTCAGCTTTGTGATCATCTCCTTCAGCTTGTAATCCTGTGCAGGTCTGGAATCATAATTTCCAGATTTCAACATTCCTCCTTGATTCCTGAGCTGCGCATTCCTACCATGTTTCTGAGCTCCACAAATCTTCCTTTTGCTAGTGACTTGGTAAAAAAATTTGCTAGTTGCTCATTAGTACTACAATACTTCATGATCAACTCACCTTATTGTTGGAATTGCCGAAGAGCATGAAACTTAATTTTCATGTGCTTTGTTCTATCATGGAACACTGAATTTTTTGAGATAGCTATAGCTGACATGTTATCACAGAAAAGATCAGTTGGTTCTATTTGTTCACAATCTAAATCTTTTAGAACCTTTCTTAGCCAAACCAACTGGTTGGCAGCTACATATGCAGAGATATACTCTGCCTCTGCCGTAGAGTGTGCAACAACTTGTTGCTTCTTAGAATTCCAGCAGAAGATACACTCACCTATTGTAAAACAATAAGCTGAGGTACTTACCATTTCTTCATCACTCCCAGCCCAATCACTATCACAAAAACCTTTTAAATTCACTGTGTTTATGTTGCTAAAATACACTCCTAAGTCCACTGTTCCTTTCAAGTATCTTCAAACTCTTTTTGCAGCTGTGTAGTGTATTTGAGTGGAGTTTTGCATGAATCTTGAGAGATAATTCACTGTAAATACAATGTCTGGACGTGTTGAAGACAAGTATAACAGACTCCCAATTAGACTTCTGAAAATCCTTCCATCTGCACTTGGTGACCCATCTATTTTCATCAATTTCATTCTCAGCACCATAGGTGTCTTGTGCAGTTTGCAATTTTCCATTGCAAACCTGTTAAGTAATTTACTTATGAATTGTTTTTGGCACACAAAGCACCCTTTCTTAGTTTGAGCAATTTCCATTCCTAGAAAGTGTGCTAATAAACCTAGATCATTCATTTCAAATTCGTTTTTCATGTTTTCCTTGAATTCACCTATAAACTGCTCATTGTTACCCGTAATTAGCAAATCATCAACATAAACTGATATTATCAGGATTTGATCCCCAACTTTCTTAACATATAAGGTGGCTTCATTTAAACTTTTCTCAAATCCTAGACTTGTTAGATATTCATCCAACTTGCTATACCAAGCTCTAGGAGCTTGTTTCAATCCATACAAAGCCTTCTTTAATAAGTAGACTTTGTTCAAGTTTGATTCATCCTCAAATCCTTGTGGTTGTTCCACATATATTTCTTCAGCTAATGTACCATTTAGGAAGGCTGATTTGACATCCATTTGCCAAACCAACCATCCCTTTAGTGAGGCTAACATGAGCAGCAACTTAATGGTATCCATTCTAGAGACAAGTGCAAATGTGTCTTGGTAGTCAATGCCTTGCTCTTGTGCATAGCCTTTGACTACCAATCTAGCTTTATTTTTGTTTAAACTCCCATCAGGATTCAATTTAGTTTTGAATATCCACCTAACACCTATTACTTTTCTGTGTTTAGGTCTGTCAACTAAGGTCCAAGTTTGATTTTTCTCTATCATGTTTAATTCTTCTTTCATTGCTGCCACCCACAGTTTAGACCCCATTGCTTCTTCTATATTCGTGGGTTCAGTGGTGGCTAAACTGCACCTATTGTAGATGTCACTTAGGGACCTAGTTCCCCTTACTGGTTGATCTTCATCTTCATCTAGAATTTCTTCTATGTTATCTATATCTCCAACTGATTGATCATCAGGTTCAGTTGAAGATTCTAGTTCATCTGACAGATTCAAACTGTCTTCAACTAGTTTTTCTGTTTCCCAATTCCAGGTTTGTTCTTCAGCCACTTTTATATTTCTTGCTATTATGGCTGAGTTTGATTTTAAGTCAAACACTTTATATCCATTTGTGTTTGAGCTATATCCTATGAGGATTCCTATTTCAGCCTTCTATTCTAATTTCTTTCTTTTAAAGTCTGGTTGCAACACATAACATGGACTTCCAAAGATTTTTAAATGGTCTAGTTTTGGTTTAGCTTCAAACCATTCTTCAAAAGGGGTTGTGTCCCCTATTGATCTCGAGCTTAACCTATTCAGAATATAAGAGGCTGTGTTGACAGCCTCTGCCCAAAACTTTAGGGGCAATTTCTTCTCATAGAGAAGGCATCTTGCCATCTCCATGAGAGTCCTATTTCTTCTCTCACACACCCCATTTTGTTGTGGGGTGTAGGGGACAGTGAGCTGATGTTTAATACCTTCTTTAGCAAGGTATTCCTTGAATTTATGGGAGGTAAATTCCCCCCCATTGTCTATTCTAAAAATTTTCAAGGAGCAGTTTGACTCCTTTTCAACTGCTGCCTTAAATTTCAGAAAAATCTCAAATACATCACTTTTATTTTTGAGAAAATACACCCAGCTATACCTGCTAAAGTCATCTATAAAAAGAACAAAATATCTAGTACCATTAAGGGATTCATTGTGCATTGGACCACACACATCCGAGTGCACCAGTTGTAGTTTGCTAACAGACCTATTTGAAGATTTGTTGAACTTAATTCTAGCCTGTTTTCCCAGTTGACATGCTTCACAAACCCCATTGAGTTCATGTATGGTTGGTAGTCCCTCTACTAGTTTTAATTCTGCCATTTTCTTTAGGGACACATAGTTAACATGTCCCATACGTTTATGCCATAAAACAGAATTTTCAGTTGTGCTTGTGTTCATGCCTATGTGTTCTAGTTGTTTTTCTATACTAAAACATCTATTAGACATTTTTGTAGTGAATAGAGTGACACCTTGATCATCCTTGATCGTGCAGATGCCATTTAAGAACAATAATGAGAAATTCTCCTCAAGTAGTTGGCCTACACTAATGAGGTTTTGATCAATTTCAGGAACATATAGAATGTTTTCAAACTTCTTTAATCCAGCTAGTGTATCAATTTTAACCTCACCTTTACCCTCAACACCTACATACTGCCCATTAGCTACTTTGACCCTAGATTTATAGTTTGCATCAAGATTTTCAAACAAGCTCAATTCAGCAGACATGTGGTTTGAACATCCACTGTCAATTAACCAAGTTAGATTACTTACCTTTGTTTTGCTGCATTGGCGTGTTTCAGTGGCTGTGAATAGAAGTTCTTCTTTAGGCTCCTCCACTTCAGCACTATGAGCTTGGCTTGTAGTGTTGTTTTTGCAAAATTTCTCAATGTGGCCGTATTGCTTACATTTCCTGCACTGAGCATTTTTCAGCCAGCACCAAGACTCCAAGTGATTTGTCTATTGGCAGTATCTACATGTGGGAAATTGTTCTCTCTTTTCTTTTCCTTTTGAGTTGAATTTGTTGGCATGATTTTGGTTGTTCTGCCAGCTTTTATTCTGCCAAGGTTTACCAGATTTTGCTCTATTTTCTGGGTCCCTGAAGAACACCTGTGAATTCTGGGAATTCTAATATTTTGTCTTGCCTTTGAATCCAACAGCAAAGGCTTCTTCACTTGTATGCTCCTGTCTGAATGCCTGCCTTTGTTCCACAGCCTGCAAGGCATTGATCAACTCTTGAAGACTCATTGAGGTGAAGTCCTTTGAGTCTTCTAAAGAGCATATTTTTGTTTCAAATTTTTCTGGCAAGCTGACCAGCACTTTTTCCACTACTCTGGACTCTTGGATTTCTTCCCCAAGTAGTGTCATTTGATTAACAATCTTGGATATGTTTGAAGAAAACTCCTTGACAGTATCAGTTTCCTTCATTCTTAAACTTTCAAATTGTCTCTTCAAGGTCAAAATCTGCATTCTTCTAGATTTTTCGTCTCCTTGAAACTCTGTGATTGTGCATCAAAAGTATTGTTAAATCTCTTATTTTACATATGTATTTATTAGTTTTATTTGGGATTTTATAATAATTGATGTGCTTTTTAGTAAATTTCTCTTAATGTTTCGACAAGTTTCTTTTGAGCTTAAATGAATTATTTCAGGAAATTTAAATGTCGAAATTTGGAAGAAAGAATTGGAGGAGAAATCTATGGAAAGCTAGAGGAAAGATTGTTACTTTATCTTGGGTCAAAAAGAAGAAAGATTCAGCTAAAAATGAGGAAGAAAATCGGACACAAAAATCTTCTACAAGTTGCCGAAATAATAAGTTTTTCAGAACACCTTTCGGAGTTTCAGTCATAACTTTTGACTCCGAGATCCAAATTGTATGGTTGTTGATGTTCTGGAAAGCTAACACAAAGGCCTACAACTATGTGTCTAATAGCTGTCTCCAGAAAACGCTTCTAAAGTGGGGTAAAGTGCAGTACAAAGTTGGCATCAAATCAGGCACAAGAATATGCTCCAAGTTGCCAACATAATGAGTTTTCCAGAACACCTTTCGGCGTGTCGGTCATATCTTTTGACTCAGAGATCCAAATTATATGGTTTTTAATGTTCTGGAAAGCTAACAGAAAGGGCTATAAATATGTGTCTAATAGCCTTCTCCAAAACACGCTCAGAAATAGGGTTAAATTGCAGTCCAAGTTAGCTTCAAATCTGTCTTGCAATATTTTCCGAGATTGTGTTTTGTTCTTCTTGTTTTAGATTTCAGTTTTATTTTAGTTGTAAAACTTATTATTCCAATTTGATTCAGGTTATTTCATGTTTATTAAAGTGTTTTTATATATAATTATGGTTGGCTAATCTCTTTCTTGGATCCAAATCAAGGATGATGGTGATTGAGGTGAGTTCTTTAAGATATGAATGAATCTTAATGTCTATCTTCACTTTTTCTTCATGAATGTTTTGTTATTGCAAAGAAATTTTAGAAATCATCTAAGTAATGTTATAATCTTGAATTTTTATGAACAAAACTTAGTTTTGGTATAGAGATTGCTTGATTCAATGTCTTACTTAAAATGAAAACACTCGCTTATTCTTAAGCAATAATCATCTTCATGTTTTAGATCTTCATTGTAATATCTTCCGACCTAATATCACCATCGTTGATATTAGGTTGAGTTATCTTATATATGTTGAAGGATTCACCAATACATCACCATCAAAATTGATTTGGAACCAAGACTTACCTTTTCTTATCATTTAAATCTAATTACTCTCTTTTATCTTAGAAAACAAATTCATTCATCATTCTCCTAAAATATTTTTGTTGTTACCTAGCTTAATTTATAAATCTAGCTCTCTGTGGATATGACCTCGATCTTACCGAGTTAATTGCTACATCGCACACTCATGCACTTGTGAGTTAAAACAAGCCGATCATAAATAGCGGTCAAGCAATTTTGGCGCCGTTGCCGGGGAGCTAGCAAGCAAAGGTAACAAATTTAGTTTTGATTATTGGAAAAAAAATATATAAAATAAAAAAAAACTCAAAATGGCTGGTCTTACCGCCTAAAAAAAAAAGTAAAAAAAAAAAAAATTGACCTCAGCTTTTTGGATATTGGACTGTGGACGGATATTGGACTGTGGACTGGACTACTAATTGTTGGATTATGGCTGGTTCAACCGCCTCTTGTTTATTTTATTTTATTTTGTTATGCTTTTTTATCTAATATTTATTGTTTTAAGTTCTTGGCCGGTATTACCGCCTTTTTATTCATGCTTTTTACAATTATCTTTTAATGTTTATTGTTGTTAATATTGCTTATTAGTTAGAGTGTATTTCCTAATTTATTGTATTTTTTCCAGCTATTACTTTATCTTTTACGTTTCATTTACTTTTATTTGCAATCTTGTTTTTCTTTCTCTTTTCCTTTCATATTCATATAATTGTCATATTGTATTCCATCATGGCTAATGTTGAAGATATAGAGGGTGAAGGGAGTGTTCAAGGTAATGGACCTCCACAATTTAATGATCAACCTAATTTCGAACCCTTCGAGAGTATGTTCACCCGAGCAAGACAAAGTACACCTTCGTGTATTATATTGCCTCTTAACCAACAAGCTTTCAATTTGAAACCGGGCATGATTCAACTTCTTCCCACATTTCATGGTATGGATTCTGAAAATCCATACATACACATTAAGGAGTTTGAAGAGGTATGCAATACCTTTATTGATAGAACATGCACGGAGGAAACCATTCGGCTTAAATTGTTCCCATTCTCTCTAAAGGATAAAGCCAAGCTTTGGCTAAACTCCCTGCGTCCTAGGTCTATAGGTACATGGAGAGAAATGCAAGCTGAATTTTTGAAAAAATATTTCCCACTCATAGGACAATGACCTTACAATGTCAAATGATGAATTTTTCTTGTAGTCCAAATGAGTCATTTCACCAAGCTTGGGAAAAGTTTAAAGACTTGTTGAATGCTTGTCCCCACCATGGTTTTGAGATGTGGAGGTTAGTGAGTTTCTTCTATGACTCTCTTACCGCAGATTTTAAGAAGCTAGTGTCAACCATGTGTAATGGTGAGTTTTATGACAAAGAACCAAGTGAAGCCGTTGATTTTTTGATCAATGGGCTGAAAACACAAAGCAATGGGAAACTTCTCTCCCACTTCAAGTTGAATCTAGAAACACCGTTTCTCATTCAAGTGGGAGGTTCCAATTGAAAGAGACTGATGACCTTAATGCTAGATTAGCCTCATTGGCTAGAAAAGTAGAGTCTCTTGAGATTAAAAAAGTGCATGTCATAAGTGAACAACAAGAGGAAAGTTGTATTGTTTGTGAGGGTAAAGGGCATAGGACAAATGAGTGCCCTACTATTCCAGACTTTCAAGGAGGTGTTATATGGCCAAACTTCGATTCAAGTAATGTTAGAAAGCCATTTTCAAACCAAGCGAGCAATCCCTACTCGATACTTATAATCTCGGATGGAGGAACCACCCAAATTTTGGATGGAGAAATGAGGGCTCTTCAATACCTCAAACATTTCAACCTCCACCCCAACCATTTGATGCTCCCACACATAACACATACCAACCCCTCATAAGAGATCCCTAGAGGATACTCTTCAACAGCTCATGCAAACACAAGGAGGAATCAACAACCAAGTTAACAAATTTCAAGATCGGACCAATAGGACCTTAGATGACATTCAAGTCAACTAACCAAGTTGACTCAATCACTAAGCATTCAAGAGAAGGGAAAAATCCCACTCAACCAATGCCAAATCCTAGAGGTCGGATGCATATAAGTGAATCCTCACCCGGTGAATCCTCAAACCATGAACAAATCCAAGCCATCACCACCCTCGTAAGTGGAAAGATTATTGACAAAGCTATAGGTTTTGGGATTCCTAAAGGAATTGTGGAGGAGAAATCCAGGGAAAGTGAAGAAGGAATCAAAACACAAGTGACAAATGAGAGCTTGAGTGAGAAAGAAGGTGAGATAAATGAGAGAGAGAAGAGTGAGAAAGGAGATGATTCAACAAAAATTGAGGCAAAGTGAGTGATTTAGAATTTGTTCCTAGACCACCATTTCCACAAAGGTTAGGAAAATCTAAACATGATCTTATGAACTCGGAAATCTATGAATTGTTCAAACAAGTAAAGGTAAACATTCCACTCCTTGATGCAATTAAACAAGTCCCATCTTATGCAAAGTTCCTTAACGACTTATGCACACTCAAAAGAAGATTGAATGTGAAAGAAAAGCCTTTCTAACCGAACATGCCGATGCCATCATCCAGCTTTAAGACCCTCCCAAATACAAAGATCCTGGTTGTCCCACCATTTCATGCATTATTGGAAGTCATAAGATAGACCAAGCTTTGTTGGATTTAGGAGCAAGTGTGAATTTAATACCCTACACTGTTTACAAACAATTAGGTCTAGGGGAAATCAAGCCTACTCGAATCACCCTTCAATTAGCTGATAGGTCAATCAAGATTCCTAGGGGTGTTGTTGAGGATGTATTGATCCAAGTAGATAAATTCTACTTCCCTGTTGATTTTGTAGTGTTAGACACCTCACCTGTTCAAGGTTCTAATGCTTCCATCCCAGTCATCTTAGGTAGACCTTTCCTAGCTACATCCAATGAGTTTAATTAACTGTAGGAATGGGGTGATGAAATTGTCTTTTGGAAATATGACATTGGAGATGAATATTTTCAATATTTCCAAACAAATTGGTGAACATGAGGACATTAGAGAGGTGGATTTGATTCAAACTGTTTGTCAGGAACACTTTGAGAGAGAAGGGATAAAGGATCCATTAGAGAGAACTTTAATTCATGATGAAAGATTTTGTTCTTTGGAATGTGTTGATGAGGAAGTAAGAGAACTCGAGACATATCTAGATCCAATGTCTATTATGTCAACAGGTCAATGGACTCCATTGTTTGAGCCTTTGATTTCAGCCCAAGTGAAAGTTGAGACATCTCTTGTTCAACCTTCTAAGCCAGAAAGGAAGCCTTTACCGAGTGATCTTAAGTATGCATTTCTAGGGAAGATGAATCATATCCTATTGTGATTTCATCAAAACTTAGCATAGAGCAGGAACAAAAGCTTTTGAAAGTGGTGAGAAAACACAAGAAAGCAATTGGGTGGACAATTATTGACTTGAAAGGAATTAGCCCTCTTTATGTACACATAGAATCTATCTTGAAAAGGAGGCTAAATCTGTGAGGCAAATGCAAAGACGATTGAACCCAACCATGAAGGAAGTAGTGAGAGGAGAAGTTCTTAAGTTGATGCAGGTATCATTTATCCCATTGCTAACTCAAAATGGGTTAGTCCAACCCAAGTTGTCCCTAAGAAATCTGGAGTCACGGTAGTGAAGAATGCAAATAATGAGCTAGTGCCAACTAGAATCCAAACTGGATGGCGTATGTGCATTGATTACCGTAAGTTGAACATGGTGACTAGGAAGGACCATTTTCCTCTTCCATTTTTAGACCAAGTGCTTGAAAGAGTAGCAGGAAGAGCTTTCTATTGTTTTCTTGATGGATACTCGAGTTACAATCAAATTGAGATTTCATTAGAAGACCAAGAAAAACCACGCTCACTTGTCCTTTTGGTACCTATGCTTATAGAAGAATGCCCTTTGGCTTGTGTAATGCACCAGCCACTTTTCAAAGGTGTATGATGAGTATCTTTAGTGACATGGTGGAAAATTTTTTGGAAGTTTTCATGGATGATTTTTCAGTTTATGGGGATTCTTATGAGTTGTGTCTAATGCATTTAGAAAAAGTTCTTGAAAGGTGTGAGGAGAGCAATCTTGTACTTAATTGGGAGAAATGTCATTTTATGGTGACACATGGCATTGTCTTAGGTCACATTGTCTCTTCAAAAGGGATAGAGGAAGCTAAGTCAAAAGTTGAAGTCATTCAAAATTACCTACCCCAGGATCGTGAAAGATGTGAGATCCTTTTAGGACATGCTTGGTTTTTACCGAAGATTCATTCATTCATTCGAGTACCATTGCCAAACCATTGTGTAACTTGTTGTCACAAGATGCCCAATTTGATTGGACATCAAAATGTCAAGAAGCTTTTGAAAAGCTTAAAGGGTTGTTGACCACTACACCAATCATGCAAGCTCCTGATTGGTCTTTACCATTTGAATTGATGTGTGATGCTAGTGATTTTGCAATAGGTGCTGTTTTAGGGCAAAGAAAAGATAAGAAACCTCATGTAATTTATTATGCTAGCAAGACTTTGAATGATGCTCAATTGAATTACAATACAACCGAAAAGAACTCTTAGTCGTGGTATTTGCTTTAGACAAGTTTCGGTCTTATTTGGTTGGATCTCTTGTTATTGTTTTCATCGATCATGCAAGCATTGAAATACTTGCTCACAAAACAAGATTCCAAGCCACGTTTGATGCGATGGATCCTCCTACTCCAAGAGTTTAACCTTGAAATTCGAGATAAAAGGGAGTAGAGAATGTAGTGGCTGATCATTTATCCCGTCTTTCAAGCTATGAGAACATAGTAGATGAATCTCCAATAAATGAACTCTTTGTTGATGAAAATTTATTTTTTGCAGGTAATGTCTCCAACATTGGCTCTCCATGGTATGCTGACATAGCAAATTACCTAGCCACAAGTCAGATTCCTTCTCATTGGTCTAAACTTGACAAACATAAATTCTTGCGCAACGTGTGTACCTTTTTTTGGGATGACCCCTACCTATTTAAATACTGCCCTGACCAAATTGTTAGGCGGTGCATCCCTGATCATGAAATTCCAAGTGTCATTAATTTTTGTCATGCATTGGCCTGTGGTGGGCATTTCTCTTCCAAGAAAACCACTGCCAAGATCTTGCAGTGTGGTTTTTATTGGCCCACCATGTTTAAAGATGTCCATGCGTTTTGTGTTGCATGTGATCGATGCCAACGCCTAGGTAATCTCACTCGGCGTAACATGATGCCCCTTAACCCCATTCTTGTTTTGGAAATATTTGATTGTTGGGGGATTGATTTCATGGGACCTTTTCCAAGTTCATTTGGTTACCAATTCATCCTGGTTGCTGTTGATTATGTGTCTAAATGGGTGGAGGCCATTGCATCTCGAACCAATGACCATCGAGTTGTGGTCAAATTCTTGAAAGAACATATTTTCTCTCGTTTTGGCATGCCTAGGGCTATGATTAGTGATGGGGGAAAACATTTTTGTAACAAGCCTGTTGGGATTTTGATGAGAAAATATGGTGTGATTCACAAGGTCAGTACTCTTATCACCCATTGCACTAATGGCCAAGCCGAGTTGGCAAATAGGGAAATCAAGAACATTTTAGAGAAAACAATCAACCCAAACCGTAAAGATTGGTCCTTACGACTAGTCGATGCTTTGTGGGCATATCGCATCGCTTACAAGACCTCTTTAGGAATGTCTCCTTATAGGCTAGTTTCTGGAAAGCCTTGTCATCTCCCTATTGAGATTGAACACCGTGCATATTGGGCCATTCGGCAATTCAATGACAATGAAAATGAGATTGGAAAAAATAGAAAACTTCAATTGGATGAATTAGAGGAGTTGAGAAATGATGCATTCGAAAATGCAAAAATTTCAAAACATAAGATGAAAATTTTGCATGATAAACATATTCTTAGAAAATCCTTTCATGTTGATCAAAAGGTTCTCTTGTATAATTCACGATTACATCTTTTCCTGGGAAGTTGAGAACAAAATGGATTGGTCCATTTGTGATTAAATCCATCTCCGAGCATGGTGTCTGTTGAGGTAGAAAATCATAAGAATGGAAATGTTTTCACAAGAAATGGTCATCGATTGAAACCTTATCTTGAAAACTTTGTGGTTGAAGTTGAGACATTGGATCTTGATGATCCAATGCCATTGCGAGATCGTAATTAATGTGTTTTTATTTATTTATTTATTTATTTATTTTTCTCTCTATTATTCTTCCAACTCTTGTTTACTTGTTCATCCATTAGGGAAAATGCATTATTTTAAGTTGGGGTATGAGGTTTTGTTTTATTTTCAAAAAAAAAATGGTTTGATATTTTCTTTTAGTTGTGATATGCGAGTTAAAAAAAGAAGAAAAAAAAGCTCAAGCAAGAAGTCACCATGTCCAATTCAATCGGACATTCATCCTTGAAAAAAGGGAGTAATAGTTTTCTAATCTTTATTCTTATTTTTTTAATTAAGGATAATTTAAAACTTAATTTTGGATATTTGATTGTGTTGAATGTTTGAGATGGCCATGCTTGTTTGAAAGAAAAAATGCATTTGTATGTGAGTGAGACTTAATTAGGATCAAGCATTACATTTTTGGATTCATTATTGTGTTGAACATTGCATGCTTTAATTTGGGATAGATAATATCTTATAAAGCAAGATATAACATATTTTGTTTTTCTTTAAGATTATTGAAGTACATCTTTCCTTTATAAATTGTGTGAGTTGTGTGATCATGCATAAAAGATGAGTGTGATGCTTTACTTGTGATCATCCCTTTTAATCTAGTCCTAAACAAGGTTTAAGTAAATAGAGTAATAATTAAATAAATAGATGTGTGCAAAGTTCAACCTACTCCAATGTTTTGAGTTGCTCAAGTAACTAGGGGTATTCATCACAAATGTTTATCTTTACGTCAAACGGCAGCTTGAAATATGAGTATACAAAGCACTTTAAGTGTGTGACTTTGTGAGTAACCGGTGCATTCATCACAAATGTTTGTATTCAGCGTCAAAAGGGAAGTGACCACTTAAAGAAAAAGAACAAATAAAGTTCACACAAAAGAAAAAAAGAAAAAAAGAAAAATATATATAGATAGTTATTTCTCTAGTTTGCTACCTTGTTTGTAGTGGAAAGAAGGGAAGATTACAAGTCGAGTTTTCGCATGAATTAATTATGTTGGTTGCATGATAAATACGATTGAATTTGGAATTTTGTATGGATATTTGATTTAGAGAATGTGAGTATGTTTATTTTTCTTTATTCGCTATTGTGTACACACCAAGTTGAAGATACCAATGTTTGCATGATAGGTCCTTTAAGTGTAATGAGTCGAATCTAATTATGGTTATTATTATTTTTATTTCAACGGTTTTATGTTTTGTTTTGCTTGAGGACTAGCAAAATCTAAGTTGGGGGGTGTGATTGTGCATCAAAAGTATTGTTAAATCTCTTATTTTACATATGTATTTATTAGTTTTATTTGGGATTTTATAATAATTGATGTGCTTTTAGTAAATTTCTCTTAATGTTTCGACAAGTTTTTTTGAGCTTAAATGAATTATTTCAGAAATTTAAATGTCGAAATTTGGAAGAAAGAATTGGAGGAGAAATCTATGGAAAGCTAGAGGAAAGATTGTTACTTTATCTTGGGTCAAAAAGAAGAAAGATTCAGCTAAAAATGAGGAAGAAAATCGGACACAAAAATCTTCTACAAGTTGCCGAAATAATAAGTTTTTCAGAACACCTTTCGGAGTTTCAGTCATAACTTTTGACTCCGAGATCCAAATTGTATGGTTGTTGATGTTCTGGAAAGCTAACACAAAGGCCTACAAATATGTGTCTAATAGCGGTATCCAAAAAACGCTTCTAAAGTGGGGTAAAGTGCAGTACAAAGTTGGCATCAAATCAGGCAAAAGAATATTCTCCAAGTTGCCATAATAATAAGTTTTTCAGAACACCTTTCGGCGTGTCGGTCATATCTTTTGACTCAGAGATCCAAATTATATGGTTTTTAATGTTCTGGAAAGCTAACAGAAAGGGCTATAAATATGTGTCTAATAGCCTTCTCCAAAACACGCTCAGAAATAGGGTTAAATTGCAGTCCAAGTTAGCTTCAAATCTGTCTTGCAATATTTTCCGAGATTGTGTTTTGTTCTTCTTGTTTTAGATTTCAGTTTTATTTTAGTTGTAAAACTTATTATTCCAATTTGATTCAGGTTATTTCATGTTTATTAAAGTGTTTTTATATATAATTATGGTTGGCTAATCTCTTTCTTGGATCCAAATCAAGGATGATGGTGATTGAGGTGAGTTCTTTAAGATATGAATGAATCTTAATGTCTATCTTCACTTTTTCTTCATGAATGTTTTGTTATTGCAAAGAAATTTTAGAAATCATCTAAGTAATGTTATAATCTTGAATTTTTATGAACAAAACTTAGTTTTGGTATAGAGATTGCTTGATTCAATGTCTTACTTAATATGAAAACACTCGCTTATTCTTAAGCAATAATCATCTTCATGTTTTAGATCTTCATTGTAATATCTTCCGACCTAATATCACCATCGTTGATATTAGGTTGAGTTATCTTATATATGTTGAAGGATTCACCAATACATCACCATCAAAATTGATTTGGAACCAAGACTTACCTTTTCTTATCATTTAAATCTAATTACTCTCTTTTATCTTAGAAAACAAATTCATTCATCATTCTCCTAAAATATTTTTGTTGTTACCTAGCTTAATTTATAAATCTAGCTCTCTGTGGATATGACCTCGATCTTACCGAGTTAATTGCTACATCGCACACTCATGCACTTGTGAGTTAAAACAAGCCGATCATAAATAACGGTCAAGTAATTTTGGCGTCGTTGCCGGGGAGCTAGCAAGCAAAGGTAACAAATTTAGTTTTGATTAAAAAAAATATATACAAAAAAAAAACTCAAATGGCTGGTCTTACCGCCTAAAAAAAAATTAAAAAAAAAAAACAATTTGACCTCAGCTTTTTGGATATTGGACTGTGGACGGATATTGGACTGTGGACTGGACTACTAATTGTTGGATTATGGCTGGTTCAACCGCCTCTTGTTTATTTTATTTTATTTTGTTATGCTTTTTTATCTAATATTTATTGTTTTAAGTTCTTGGCCGGTATTACCGCCTTTTTATTCATGCTTGTTACAATTATCTTTTAATGTTTATTGTTGTTAATATTGCTTATTAGTTAGAGTGTGTATTTCCTAATTTGTTGTATTTTTTTTCCAGCTATTACTTTATCTTTTACGTTTCATTTACTTTTATTTGCAATCTTGTTTTTCTTTCTCTTTTCCTTTCATATTCATATAATTGTCATATTGTATTCCATCATGGCTAATGTTGAAGATATAGAGGGTGAAGGGAGTGTTCAAGGTAATGGACCTCCACAATTTAATGATCAACCTAATTTCGAACCCTTCGAGAGTATCTTCACCCGGCAAGACAAAGTACACCTTCGTGTATTATATTGCCTCTTAACCAACAAGCTTTCAATTTGAAACCGGGCATGATTCAACTTCTTCCCACATTTCATGGTATGGATTCTGAAAATCCATACATACACATTAAGGAGTTTGAAGAGGTATGCAATACCTTTATTGATAGAACATGCACGGAGGAAACCATTCGACTTAAATTTTTCCCATTCTCTCTAAAGGATAAAGCCAAGCTTTGGCTAAACTCCTGCGCCCTAGGTCTATAGGTACATGGAGAGAAATGCAAGCTGAATTTTTGACAAAATATTTCCCCACTCATAGGACAGCAGCCTTACAACGTCAAATGATGAATTTTTCTTGTAGTCCAAATGAGTCATTTCACCAAGCTTGGGAAAAGTTTAAAGACTTGTTGAATGCTTGTCCCCACCATGGTTTTGAGATGTGGAGGTTAGTGAGTTTCTTCTATGACTCTCTTACCGTAGATTTTAAGAAGCTAGTGTCAACCATGTGTAATGGTGAGTTTTATGACAAAGAACCAAGTGAAGCCTTTGATTTTTTTGATCAATTGGCTGAAAACACAAAGCAATGGGAAACTTCTCTCCCACTTCAAGTTGAATCTAGAAACACCGTTTCTCATTCAAGTGGGAGGTTCCAATTGAAAGAGACTGATGACCTTAATGCTAGATTAGCCTCATTGGCTAGAAAAGTAGAGTCTCTTGAGATTAAAAAAGTGCATGTCATAAGTGAACAACAAGAGGAAAGTTGTATTGTTTGTGAGGGTAAAGGGCATAGGACAAATGAGTGCCCTACTATTCCAGCTTTTCAAGGAGGTGTTATATGGCCAAACTTCGATTCAAGTAATGTTAGAAAGCCATTTTCAAACCAAGCACGACAGTCCCTCCTCTGATACTTATAATCCTGGATGGAGGAACCACCCAAATTTTGGATGGAGAAATGAGGGCTCTTCAGTACCTCAAACATTTCAACCTCCACCCCAACCATTTCATGCTCCCACACATAACACATACCAACCCCCTCATAAGAGATCCCTAGAGGATACTCTTCAACAGTTCATGCAAACACAAGGAGGAATCAACAACCAAGTTAACAAATTTCAAGATCGGACCAATAGGACCTTAGATGACATTCAAGTCAACTAACCAAGTTGACTCAATCACTAAGCATTCAAGAGAAGGAAAAATCCCAGCTCAACCAATGCCAAATCCTAGAGGTCGATGCATATAAGTGAATCCTCACCCGGTGAATCCTCAAACCATGAACAAATCCAAGCCATCACCACCCTCGTAAGTGGAAAGATTATTGACAAAGCTATAGGTTTTGGGATTCCTAAAGGAATTGTGGAGGAGAAATCCAGGAAAGTGAAGAAGGAATCAAAACACAAGTGACAAATGAGAGCTTGAGTGAGAAAGAAGGTGAGATAAATGAGAGAGAGAAGAGTGAGAAAGGAGATGATTCAACAGAAAATGGAGGCAAAGTGAGTGATTTAGAATTTGTTCCTAGACCACCATTTCCACAAAGGTTAGGAAAATCTAAACATGATCTTATGAACTCGAAATCTATGAATTGTTCAAACAAGTAAAGGTAAACATTCCACTCCTTGATGCAATTAAACAAGTCCCATCTTATGCAAAGTTCCTTAAGGACTTATGCACAATCAAAAGAAGATTGAATGTGAAAGAAAAGCCTTTCTAACTGAACATGCCAGTGCCATCATCCAGCTTTAAGACCCTCCCAAATACAAAGATCCTGGTTGTCCCACCATTTCATGCATTATTGGAAGTCATAAGATAGACCAAGCTTTGTTGGATTTAGGAGCAAGTGTGAATTTAATACCCTACACTGTTTACAAACAATTAGGTCTAGGGGAAATCAAGCCTACTCGAATCACCCTTCAATTAGTCGATAGGTCAATCAAGATTCCTAGGGGTGTTGTTGAGGATGTATTGATCCAAGTAGATAAATTCTACTTCCATGTTGATTTTGTAGTGTTAGACACCTCACTTGCTCAAGGTTCTAATGCTTCCATCCCAGTCATCTTAGGTAGACCTTTCCTAGCTACATCCAATGAGTTTAATTAATCTGTAGGAATGGGGTGATGAAATTGTCTTTTGGAAATATGACATTGGAGATGAATATTTTCAATATTTCCAAACAAATTGGTGAACATGAGGACATTAGAGAGGTGGATTTGATTCAAACTGTTTGTCAGGAACACTTTGAGAGAGAAGGGATAAAGGATCCATTAGAGAGAACTTTAATTCATGATGAAAGATTTTGTTCTTTGGAATGTGTTGATGAGGAAGTAAGAGAACTCGAGACATATCTAGATCCAATGCCTATTATGTCAACAGGTCAATGGACTCCATTGTTTGAGCCTTTGATTTCAGCCCAAGTGAAAGTTGAGACATCTCTTGTTCAACCTTATAAGACGTAAAGGAAGCCTTTACCGAGTGATCTTAAGTATGCATTTCTAGGGGAAGATGAATCATATCCTATTGTGATTTCATCAAAACTTAGCATAGAGCAGGAACAAAAGCTTTTGAAAGTGGTGAGAAAACACAAGAAAGCAATTGGGTGGACAATTACTGACTTGAAAGGAATTAGCCCTCTTTTATGTACACATAGAATCTATCTTGAAAAGGAGGCTAAATCTGTGAGGCAAATGCAAAGACGATTGAACCCAACCATGAAGGAAGTAGTGAGAGGAGAAGTTCTTAAGTTGATGCAGGTATCATTTATCCCATTGCTAACTCAAAATGGGTTAGTCCAACCCAAGTTGTCCCTAAGAAATCTGGAGTCACGGTAGTGAAGAATGCAAATAATGAGCTAGTGCCAACTAGAATCCAAACTGGATGGCGTATGTGCATTGATTACCGTAAGTTGAACATGGTGACTAGGAAGGACCATTTTCCTCTTCCATTTTTAGACCAAGTGCTTGAAAGAGTAGCAGGAAGAGCTTTCTATTGTTTTCTTGATGGATACTCAGGTTACAATCAAATTGAGATTTCATTAGAAGACCAAGAAAAAACCACGTTCACTTGTCCTTTTGGTACCTATGCTTATAGAAGAATGCCCTTTGGCTTGTGTAATGCACCAGCCACTTTTCAAAGGTGTATGATGAGTATCTTTAGTGACATGGTGGAAATTTTTTTGGAAGTTTTCATGGATGATTTTTCAGTTTATGGGGATTCTTATGAGTTGTGTCTAATGCATTTAGAAAAAGTTCTTGAAAGGTGTGAGGAGAGCAATCTTGTACTTAATTGGGAGAAATGTCATTTTATGGTGACACATGGCATTGTCTTAGGTCACATTGTCTCTTCAAAAGGGATAGAGGTAGATAAGTCAAAAGTTGAAGTCATTCAAAATTACCTACCCCAGGATCGTGAAAGATGTGAGATCCTTTTAGGACATGTCTGGTTTTTACCGAAGATTCATTCATTCATTCAAGTACCATTGCCAAACCATTGTGTAACTTGTTGTCACAAGATGCCCAATTTGATTGGACATCAAAATGTCAAGAAGCTTTTGAAAAGCTTAAAGGGTTGTTGACCACTACACCAATCATGCAAGCTCCTGATTGGTCTTTACCATTTGAATTGATGTGTGATGCTAGTGATTTTGCAATAGGTGCTGTTTTAGGGCAAAGAAAAGATAAGAAACCTCATGTAATTTATTATGCTAGCAAGACTTTGAATGATGCTCAATTGAATTACACTACAACTGAAAAAGAACTCTTAGTCGTGGTATTTGCTTTAGACAAGTTTCGGTCTTATTTGGTTGGATCTCTTGTTATTGTTTTCATCGATCATGCAAGCATTGAAATACTTGCTCACAAAACAAGATTCCAAGCCACGCTTGATGCGATGGATCCTCCTACTCCAAGAGTTTAACCTTGAAATTCGAGATAAAAGGGAGTAGAGAATGTAGTGGTCGATCATTTATCCCGCTCTTTCAAGCTATGAGAACATAGTAGATGAATCTCCAATAAATGAACTCTTTGTTGATGAAAATTTATTTTTTGCGTGTAATGTCTCCAACATTGGCTCTCCATGGTATGTCGACGTAGCAAATTACCTAGCCACAAGTCGATTCCTTCTCATTGGTCTAAACTTGACAAACATAAATTCTTGCATAACGTGTGTACCTTTTTTGGGATGACCCCTACCTATTTAAATACCGCTCGACCAAATTGTTAGGCGGTGCATCCTCGATCATGAAATTCCAAGTGTCATTAATTTTTGTCATGCATTGGCCTGTGGTGGGCATTTCTCTTCCAAGAAAACCACCGCCAAGATCTTGCAGATGTGGTTTTTATTGGCCCACCATGTTTAAAGATGTCCATGCGTTCTGTGTTGCATGTGATCGATGCCAACGCCTAGGTAATCTCACTCTGCGTAACATGATGCCCCTTAACCCCATTCTTGTTTTGGAAATATTTGATTGTTGGGGGATTGATTTCATGGGACCTTTTCCAAGTTCATTTGGTTACCAATTCATCCTGGTTGCTGTTGATTATGTGTCTAAATGGGTGGAGGCCATTGCATCTCGAACCAATGACCATCGAGTTGTGGTCAAATTCTTGAAAGAACATATTTTCTCTCGTTTTGGCATGCCTAGGGCTATGATTAGTGATGGGGGAAAACATTTTTGTAACAAGCCTGTTGGGATTTTGATGAGAAAATATGGTGTGATTCACAAGGTCGAGTACTCTTATCACCCACAGACTAATGGCCAAGCCGAGTTGGCAAATAGGGAAATCAAGAACATTTTAGAGAAAACAATCAACCCAAACCGTAAAGATTGGTCCTTACGACTAGTCGATGCTTTGTGGGCATATCGCACTGCTTACAAGACCTCTTTAGGAATGTCTCCTTATAGGCTAGTTTATGGAAAGCCTTGTCATCTCCCTGTTGAGATTGAGCACCGTGCATATTGGGCCATTCGGCAATTCAATGACAATGAAAATGAGATTGGAAAAAATAGAAAACTTCAATTGGATGAATTAGAGGAGTTGAGAAATGATGCATTCGAAAATGCAAAAATTTCAAAACATAAGATGAAAATTTTGCATGATAAACATATTCTTAGAAAATCCTTTCATGCTGGTCAAAAGGTTCTCTTGTATAATTCATGATTACATCTTTTTCCTGGGAAGTTGAGAACAAAATGGATTGGTCCATTTGTGATTAAATCCATCTCTGAGCATGGTGCTGTTGAGGTAGAAAATCATAATAATGGAAATGTTTTAACAGAAAATGTTCATCGATTGAAACATTATCTTGAAAACTTTGTGGATGAAGTTTAGACATTGTATCTTGATGATCCAATACCATTGCAGATATCGGAATTAATGTGTTTTTATTTATTTATTTATTTATTTATTTTCTCTCTCTTATTCTTCCAACTCTTGTTTACTTGTTCATGCATTAGGGACAATGCATTATTTTAAGTTAGGGGTATGAGGTTTTGTTTATTTTCAAAAAAAAAAATGGTTTGATATTTTCTTTTAGTTGTGATATGCAGAGTTAAAAAAGAAGAAAAAAAAGCTCAAGCAAGAAGTCACTCATGTCCAATTCAATCGGACATTCATCCTTGAAAAAAGGGAGTAATAGTTTTCTAATCTTTATTCTTATTTTTTTAATTAAGGATAATTTAAAACTTAATTTTGGATATTTGATTGTGTTGAATGTTTGAGATGGCCATGCTTGTTTGAAAGAAAAAATGCATTTGTATGTGAGTGAGACTTAATTAGGATCAAGCATTACATTTTTGGATTCATTATTGTGTTGAACATTGCATGCTTTAATTTGGGATAGATAATATCTTATAAAGCAAGATATAACATATTTTGTTTTTCTTTAAGATTATTGAAGTACATCTTTCCTTAAAAAATTGTGCGAGTTGTGTGATCATGCATAAAAGATGAGTGTGATGCTTTACTTGTGATCATCCCTTTTAATCTAGTCCTAAACAAGGTTTAAGTAAATAGAGTAATAATTAAATACATAGATGTGTGCAAAGTTCAACCTACTCCAATGTTTTGAGTTGCTCAAGTAACTAGGGGTATTCATCACAAATGTTTATCTTTACGTCAAACGGCGACTTGAAATATGAGTATGCAAAGCACTTTAAGTGTGTGACTTTGTGAGTAACCGGGTGCATTCATCACAAATGTTTGTATTCGCGTCAAAAGGGAAGTGACCACTTAAAGAAAAAGAACAAATAAAGTTCACACAAAAGAAAAAAAAAAGAAAAAATATATATAGATAGTTATTTCTCTAGTTTGCTACCTTGTTTGTAGTGGAAAGAAGGGAAGATTACAAGTCGAGTTTTCGCATGAATTAATTATGTTGGTTGCATGATAAATACGATTGAATTTGGAATTTTGTATGGATATTTGATTTAGAGAATGTGTGTAAGTTTATTTTTCTTTATTGGCTAGTGTGTACACACCAAGTTGAAGATACCAATGTTTGCATGATAGGTCCTTTAAGTGTAATGAGTCGAATCTAATTATGGTTATTATTATTTTTATTTCAACGGTTTTATGTTTTGTTTTGCTTGAGGACTAGCAAAATCTAAGTTGGGGGGTGTGATTGTGCATCAAAAGTATTGTTAAATCTCTTATTTTACATATGTATTTATTAGTTTTATTTGGGATTTTATAATAATTGATGTGCTTTTTAGTAAATTTCTCTTAATGTTTCGACAAGTTTTTTTTGAGCTTAAATGAATTATTTCAGGAAATTTAAATGTCGAAATTTGGAAGAAAGAATTGGAGGAGAAATCTATGGAAAGCTAGAGGAAAGATTGTTACTTTATCTTGGGTCAAAAGAAGAAAGATTCAGCTAAAAATGAGGAAGAAAATCGGACACAAAAATCTTCTACAAGTTGCCGAAATAATAAGTTTTTCAGAACACCTTTCGGAGTTTCAGTCATAACTTTTGACTCCGAGATCCAAATTGTATGGTTGTTGATGTTCTGGAAAGCTAACACAAAGGCCTACAACTATGTGTCTAATAGCTGTCTCCAGAAAACGCTTCTAAAGTGGGGTAAAGTGCAGTACAAAGTTGGCATCAAATCAGGCACAAGAATATGCTCCAAGTTGCCAACATAATGAGTTTTCCAGAACACCTTTCGGCGTGTCGGTCATATCTTTTGACTCAGAGATCCAAATTATATGGTTTTTAATGTTCTGGAAAGCTAACAGAAAGGGCTATAAATATGTGTCTAATAGCCTTCTCCAAAACACGCTCAGAAATAGGGTTAAATTGCAGTCCAAGTTAGCTTCAAATCTGTCTTGCAATATTTTCCGAGATTGTGTTTTGTTCTTCTTGTTTTAGATTTCAGTTTTATTTTAGTTGTAAAACTTATTATTCCAATTTGATTCAGGTTATTTCATGTTTATTAAAGTGTTTTTATATATAATTATGGTTGGCTAATCTCTTTCTTGGATCCAAATCAAGGATGATGGTGATTGAGGTGAGTTCTTTAAGATATGAATGAATCTTAATGTCTATCTTCACTTTTTCTTCATGAATGTTTTGTTATTGCAAAGAAATTTTAGAAATCATCTAAGTAATGTTATAATCTTGAATTTTTATGAACAAAACTTAGTTTTGGTATAGAGATTGCTTGATTCAATGTCTTACTTAATATGAAAACACTCGTTTATTCTTAAGCAATAATCATCTTCATGTTTTAGATCTTCATTGTAATATCTTCCGACCTAATATCACCATCGTTGATATTAGGTTGAGTTATCTTATATATGTTGAAGGATTCACCAATACATCACCATCAAAATTGATTTGGAACCAAGACTTACCTTTTCTTATCATTTAAATCTAATTACTCTCTTTTATCTTAGAAAACAAATTCATTCATCATTCTCCTAAAATATTTTTGTTGTTACCTAGCTTAATTTATAAATCTAGCTCTCTGTGGATATGACCTCGATCTTACCGAGTTAATTGCTACATCGCACACTCATGCACTTGTGAGTTAAAACAAGCCGATCATAAATAGCGGTCAAGCACTCTGCCTTTAATTTTTCCCATGCCTCTTTTGCACTCTCAGATGCCATAATTCTGGTAAAGATCTCCTCACTCACTGCATTGTGTATGCATGTGAGTGCCTTGAATTTCTTGGCCTTCTCTTCGTTAAAATATTTAATCTGGGCTACTGTAGGATTGTTGCTCAAGGGTGTTGGATCCTTGTTTGTTTCCACTACTTCCCACAGGTCAAAGGCTCTGAGATATGTGGTCATCTTCACAGCCCAAACACCATAGTTGGTGCCTGTGAAGACTGGTGATTTGGATGAGAATGAGGAGTCCATTCTTGTCAGCTTTGGATTCCTTTCTTTCTTGATGACTTTTCTTTCACAAAACAAAGAACAAGGATATCAATTGATAATCACAGTCAATTGATTACCCTTTTGTTGAGAACAAATCAAAGAAAACTGATTTCTTGATTTTGAAGAACACTTAATTTTTTCTGGAAAAAACCTCTGTTTTCCCTTTCAAGATTTTCTTTAATCTTGAACAAGCTCACTTTTTTTTATTCACTCGTGTTTAGAAACAAATCCCTTTCTAAGACCTATTCTGCTCTGATACCATATTGAAATTCTAAAGAAAAACTCAGATTTCAGATATGAACAAGTACTGTTCAAATCTTTACGGACAAGTTGTTAAATTTCTGAAGAACGGTTACTGTAGAGATCAAAACTGGGGAGGAAAATTTCCAGAAAATATGAACTCAGGATTTTTGTCAATTTGGACAGAAAGAACAAACAAACATTGGCAGAATAGATTCGTTTGGTTACTGCCATCCCATAAACTTTATTTATAAGCATCAAAACACTACAACGGCTATAATTCAAGAAATCAGAGAAGACTAAGTCAACATACGACAAAGTCAATTTCTAACAAAGTTTGACTACTTGACTATTACAAGAATGAATTAAGAACAGAACATAATAAACGTGATTACAATGTCTTCAATGCTTCAATTCTTCATCTCCTTCAGCTTTGTGATCATCTCCTTCAGCTTGTAATCCTGTGCAGGTCTGGAATCATAATTTCCAGATTTCAACAAATGTGTATGATATTCAATGCAATGTCAAAAACATAGAATAAGTGCAGCAAATGATACAATTATGTTTTACCTTTAAGTACACTTGATTGACAAGATCATTGTAAGTTCCAGCAGACTCGCCGTCAGGCTTGGCAAAGGGGACATACTCATAAGGCAAATCATGAGGCAATGCTTTGACAGCAGCATCAAAAACATCTATGCAGAATCCGGTGATATTTGTGGTGTTAGAACTAGGATATTTTTTGACCTCCACAAACTGTTTGAAGCTGGACTTCACCGGCACTCCTATTCTCAACTTCTTTTCTTTTGTGGGAATCCCCCATCCCTTTGGAGCATCAGTCGTGTCACCTGGGAAAATCACGGTTGAAATACCGGACAGAGAAGTTGAATTGGTACCATTACTAGGAACCAATTGTTTCACAAGTCCTTTTGTAGGTGTCCAAAATCCAGTCCCTCTTCCTCCATTTCCATTCACATTAACTATCTGGAAAGCTGAAGGTTGCAACTGCCACTTAACAAAATGGTAATCTCCTGTAAGGCCTTTGAAACTAGTGTTTGATAACGCTTGTAGAAGGTTTGGGCCATTTAAAGAGACGTCAAGAGTTGCTAGATCCGTTGATGAACTGCTAGAAACATTTGCCTTTTGGAAGCCAAAATTTTCAGTTTCAGATTTCTCAACTGCCAAGGCCAAAGCCGTGGCAGCATCATAGCCCTGTAGTCCGTAAATGCTCAACTCGGCATCAATAATATATGGATTATCTTGTTGGAATTTCCTTTTCCACCGAACTCGAAAATCTTGGATCTCCTTTGTACCTGGAACATAAGGCTTGACACCCAGTACTCCTTGTATTGTCTCAGTAACAGAAGGATTTGGTGAACTCAACAAATCAGCTGTCAGACCATCAGTCATGATCCAAGCATAGCCTTCACTCATCATACCAATCTCTTTTGCCTTGGAAAAAATCCGAGTGCCAAGAGAGCCATACATGTGCATAATGAAAACTCTAGTTTGCATTCCCATCAACTTATTAAGTTCCTCAACAATTTGATCATCAGTGGCTGATGGAGAAATGACACTCCGGTAGGGAACTCGAGCATTCACTGCTTGCAAAGCATCAATTAAATAAGGTATGATTCCCTCTCCATATTCGTTGTCCATGTAGATGGGTACTGCTTCTCTCCATTTGTAGGCTTTAACCAATTCACTTATGGCATTCACTTGAGTTGAGTCATTAAGTGTAGCTCGAACAAAATACGTACTCCTAATGGAAGTGAGAGAAGGACTTGAAGCAGAAAATGATATAATGGGCACCTGAGCTTTTTCTCCAAGGTCAATAACAAAACTGGCTTGCATTGATGTTGTTGGCCCTAAGATTGCCTGTACTTCCACATTTTTTATCAAGTCCAGGGCTGTATTTTGATAGGGCAGAAGAAATATTAAAAACTTGTGGAAACCTCTTAAATAAAACCGAAAAAATAATAAACAATTTATAAATTTAATAAAAAATCACAATTTAACTAGGGAAATATATCAAATTCCTGCATACTAACTTCCGAGCCATATTTAATAACCTTTTCAATCATAGATGGCTAAAAATTCTTATAGAAAAAAAAGCTTTTAAGTACCGGCATATACCACATAGTTAATTTAATTTATATCCTTAATGATAATTTAATATAAATAATTTTACTGATAACCGAACAAAATAACATATTACTGAATCGTTTGCTGTTTATAAGCTTACAATACAATAAACACAATAAAGAGTGGTCAAATAGGGTTGAGCCCTATATTTGTGACCTCAGGGTTGTTGTGTTAGGAGATTAGTCAAAGAAAGAAGCAACCGACCTCTTGATTGATATATATATACCAGACAGTAATTTTCTCAAGGCCTACAGCAACCATTGAAGAGAAATATCTTGGGTGCGTTGTCATTGCTGTAGGGTTTTGTCTTTTGGTTGGAGTTTTGTTTTCATTCGATGATGAGCTTCGTAGCCATATGCAACTTGCTGAAGATGTTGCCAACCCATTAGACAATAATTCTAAAGTACTTTGAATTGTTGACTAGAGACGTCTTTCTTTGACTTTCATGGAATTATTTTAATTTCACGACATTTGTAACTTTTTCTAAAATTGATTCCAAGAATCTTGTTAACTGCATTGATAACTTAAGAAAAATAATTATTTTTCTTTTCTAGCTGTCCATGTACTCATCTACACAAGCTATTTTCCTTCTTTGATCACCAAATGAATCCCGAATTTGTGTGCAAGTTACTCACATTCTTCAATACAACCTATTTTATATCTTCGACATCACTAATCATTTTTGTTCATATTAAAAAAAATCAAAAAAATCCTTCCCAATATCTCTATTTGTTCTCTTACGGATAGAAAATACAAATAATCGCATAAACTTTGCAGATGTTTTTGTGGTTGGGTTACTTTGATAGCAAGATATTGGTTCATGTATTAGGATTTCGAGGTCTATAATTCAAACAGAAAAGATCTGGATTATTTGCTACGTAATAATAAGTATAGTGATTCATGATTGGAGCATACAGATGATAAATCAAGTTTTAAAGGGTGAGAGAGAGAGAGAGAGATAAGGGAACCTGCTGCAGCTGCACCAACAACATCTTTCATGGAGTCCCTGGTGTTGAGGACTAGTCTGGTTCTGTAGTCACCATGAGTGGCATAAAAGTCAGAGAGGGCCATTTCGATGCAACTCAACGCAATCTTGCCATCCAAATCACTGCCCAGGTCAAGAACCACGCCAACATTCACTGGGATGGATATGTTTTCAGCCATTCCCATTTCTGTGAACATAACCTTTACACAAAAAAAGAAGAAGAACGAGAGAACAGCCTTTAAATGGTTTTTCTTCATCTTTTAGTCCACCTATGGTCGTGCTGATTGTATCTTATGTTAATTCGTTTTTCACATAAACCCTAAGATCTTGAACTGCATGATGATCACAATAAGATTTCGATTTAAGAAGGATTAAGGATTACCACCGTTCATCATTGTACGAGGAGGTTCTTGATCCTGCTGCCGAATCTTGTCTTTCGATTGGTAAATTCCGATGTTGATTGGTCAATCTTGATGCTGATAGGTGTTGAACTTTGGTTGAAGAAAAGCTTTAGTGAAGAGTTTTGGTTTCTCTCTCCTCGCCTATAAACCCTAATGTGTTGAAAATCATGACTAGCTTTTGTGATGGACAAAAGCCTATATTTATAGGTGGAGAGAGGACCGAAATTCCAATTAGAGTTTTCTTTAATTCAATCTCAACCGTCCATCAAGGTAGTGATTGATATGGAATATAACTCCTTAATTAAAACCGATTTTTGTAGAAAATAGAATGTATCCTATGAAAACGGAATTTCTATAATGACCATAATTTCGGGAAAGGGAAGGACTTGTGATCCAAGTAAAGGAACTAAAAGTAATTTCCTTACATCTTAGTTATTTTTTCTTCTTCTTATGCTTGGAAGGAAAGATCTCTTATCTATAAAGCTGTGGAGCTTGAAAAGTGTAGATACGCGGGGTAGGCCAAACTGTATTTTTTGGTGAAAGAGAAGGGCAATTGGAAGAGGAGGAAGTCAGCCCATCTGCATTTACATGGAGATTTCTCATATTGACATCTAATGTCAAGAAGAAATGTAAAACAGAAGCCCTTGGATGCATGGATACATCGCGTATGATTCAACGGAGTAGTTGCCTCGGGTTTGCTGGAGAGGGATTTAAAACTGATCCAAGATATTTGTTGTCTTATTTCATTTCTTTTACCATGACTAAATCAAAATATTTGTAGTCAATGGTTGTTTCATATTCAAGGTTGTAGTTACATTAACATCAGATTCTAATTTTTAAGGTGTCGTTGGAAGGAATTTTCAGAATTTTTTTTTAAGAGATTAAGAAGAAGAATTTCATAGAATGCATGTTGGTCAAATATTAATAAGAAAAATTGAGAAAACTATAAATGAGTAAAAATGTTTAAATCGATTCATTTTATATCGTTAAATAGTAGATTATAATAAATTTCTGAATTAATTAATGTTGTTATAAACAGATATCTTAATTAATTATCTAGTTGAGTAAAATATTCTTCTTTACTTTCACATCAATATATACATAGAATTTCCCCGATAAATTAGCTAGGACTTGAAAGAAAAGGAACTAATTAACCTAAAAAATGAGGCCTAACTATATATGTAGACCTGATTTTAATCCCAGATAACTTTTATACCATTCTTGTTCTTTTTTTAATTCTTTTTTAATTCTCCTAACTTTCATATTTATTTATAAGAAAATAAATATATTAATATCGATGCAAAGGGATAATTTGACGTTATTCAGTAGAAAAATCAAACCTTGACTTCAGCATGGAACGAGTAGATATAGGGAACTTGAAAAATCTGGTAGAAAAATCTTCTTGAGTTTTCTTGCTTTTTCTTGGTAGAAAACTCGGTGTTCAGATTTTAGCTTTCATAGCATTTATTGTATTCGCAGCTTCCCATGGTCTCAAGATGTGAATATTTGAATAACTTAGGCTCTCTTTGTTTTCTGGAATTCACTTTTCGGGAAATCACTTTCCAAACTTTTCTGTGTTTGTTTGTCTTTAGGAAAGTTGGTCAACGGAAAACACTTTCCGGTCAAAGAAAAATTTGGCTTGGTTTTCAGGAAAGTGTTTTCCAGAAAATTTGGGCGGAATTCACTTTCCGGAAGTTGTGAAAAATTTAGAAATGTCATTATTTGCTGATTATATCAAATTTGATCCTCAAACTTTTGATTGCTATATATAATTTATTTTGAATATTTATTTTTCAATTCCATATCTTAAAATTTAATTTTTATATTAATTTTGGTCCTTATTTTTATAATTGCTATTTGCTTTTTTCTTATCATTTTTTTATTGAAATTTTTTTATCTATCAAATTTGGTCCTCATTTTTTTTATTGTTACTTATTTTATTTGAAATAATTTATGAAATGTTAATTATTATTATTTTAATTTATTCACCTTTCATTTTTTTTAATTTTTTAAATTTGATCTCTATTATTTTGATTATTATTTATTTTATTTGAGATAATTTATGAAATTATATTTTTTTTCAGTTTCATTCTCATTCAACTTTTTAATTTGTAAGATTTGTTCCTCATTATTTTAATAAACTTGAAAAAAAAAATATTAATAAATTATTTTCCAGTTCATTTTCCATAACACAAACAAACATTGAAAAATGTTTTTCAATTCATTTTCCATAACACTGTCAAACATCGGAATTCACTTTCCAAGAATTCACTTTCTCCGGAATTCACTTTCCAAAAAAAAACCACTTTCCAACAAACAAACGGGACCTTAGTATTCTAGAGAAAAAGCAATGTTCTTGGAAATCAGATTTTTTGTATTGTTTTCAGAACGGAAAGACATATTTCAGAATAATTATGAGAATTGAATTTGAACTACTGAATAAACTAGAAAAAAAGAATAGCTCTCAAATTGGAGAATTAATTTTGGCAAAAAAATTCTTGCACATAGAGAAGAAATTAGAAATGCCTGCACCTATTTTGCCCACAAAAACACTTTTGGTCTGACCAGCAGACAAGTTAACCAATATAGCTATGTATTAAGGCCACTAGAATCATTACATATTGGTTAAATCCCTTCGAATTGTAAATTAGACTTTGTTGTAACCTAGATTTTTTTGCAACTTGATTGATCAAAATATTCAGTCACTCTAGATATATTTTTTCATTCATGAAATGTTATAGGATCTATTTTCATCTTTCTTGGATCCTAGATTCCATTTTTCAATGTCAAACTCTTATATCTAGTGGGATACTTAGAATTGTTAGTTTCCTCAACAGATCAGGAGACCAGTCTGACGCAGAACGGAAAGGTAATTGATTTACCAGCGTGAATCATTTGAAACAAAGAACTTTGTTTGAAAAAATTCAATAATAATAATCTGTCTTGTGTCCCCTCTTGGTAGCCTTCAAATAGGCTTGACAATAAACAAGGATTGCAATTGTTATTGCAGTAAATCTGCAAGATATTCTAAAACGGGAAACAAAAGGAATTGCAAACATTGATTGGAAATGCATAACGGGAAAATAGAAACAATTGTAGAAATAAAATAAAGTGCATCTCGGGTGGAATTGGAAATTGTATGCCGAGAATCCAGCTCTTCAATTCCTGCTCATTTTGTTAGCTGAATTGTAGCTTTTGGACCGTTCCTTCTTCTTCATCATCTTATCTAACTCTTCTTCGAAGTTTGCTGCCATTTGTTCTGCATCACAGTCTCATTCTCCAGATTTTGTCTTCATTTTAGCATTCGAAATGATTTTATCTGAGAAAGAGTCTTTCATAAGAGTTGAAGTTAGATGTGTAGATGAACTTGAAATTTTTATATCACCTCATTATGATATTTTAGGTTTAAGATATGCTAGTTTTAATAAATAGTGTGAAAACTAAAAGTTCTGTTGCAAGTAGGATTTCATCCCACTTTTGTAGGTCTAGTTAGAGGTCCAAACAAACTTGAATTTCTTCCCATCATACCTTCCTGAAAATCTTGACATGTGTACTTTAATTTTTGATTCAGCTCATGTTCACATTCTGAAACTATAACGTGGTGAAAACTTTCATAAGAAGCAAGATATGAAACATAAAATATAAAAGTCTTATCTTTTAGCAATTAATTCACAAAGTCTCTTAGATATGCCAAACTTAAGAAAATAACTTCCAATAAGCTCAAATAAGTTCCAAACACATTTAAAAGCATAGTGTACATATATATATATATATATGTATATATATTGCACTTATCAATGATCTTAATATTTCTCATTGTTTATCAAATTCGATAATCAACATCTTTCTATGGGGTTGTAAAGCTTGTATCCTTTAAACTTTAGATCATATCTCACTAAGATTAGTTTTTTCTCTTGTCATTTATCTTGGTCCTTAATCATCGATATGATATAGTTAATGTTTTTAGCACTTTCAAGTGAGTAGCACTTAACTTTTCTTTATTTATCCCTCTTATGGAGTCATGTCATTTAAACCTTTTATAGAATACCCATTTGACAAATAAACATCTATATGCACATGGTCAATGCTCTTGAACACCTCTATTTATATTATTTACACCACCATTAACCCTCAAAGTATACATATGATATACATAAATATGTGTACTGCAAATATGTAAATAGTATTGTATGGTATATGTAGTTGTTATAGACTACTATAAATAGGCTCGGCTTGCACAGTAGCGGCTCGGTGAATGGCTCGACTTATCGGCTTGGCTCGGCTTTAATGACTCAAATATGGCACGCGTGAAGCTCAATCGTCTTCTTCCTCGGGGCGCGTGGACTGAGAGTGATGAATAGTGTCAGATTTTCAGAGGGAGAGTGTGGCTCACCCCTAGCTCTGATTGAGATGACTTTTGCACCGACGAGTTCGTATTGAAGAGCTCTTCACTTTGGAATGATCAAAATTTGTTTTCGACAAACTTGAAAATTCGGATGTACCCCAAAGACTTCTTTGTTTTTGACAAACGAGGCTCTAATACCAATTGTTGGTGGGAGAGGCTACTGGTGGTGGCTTTGAAACACTCAAAAGAGATAAAACACACTATTTTATTTCAACAAAAAAAATACACAGAGCATGAACAAACTGTCAAAACTCTCTCTTTTCTCTCGTGTTTTTCTCTTTAATATCTCCCACTACTCTTTCACCTTAACTAAGCTTCCTATTTATACACAAAATGAAAGCTTGATATTTTTTAGTTTAAAATAAGATTTTTGGCAAGTTGCGGGCGGCTTGCAGGAGGCGGTGGACATTGGCGGTGGTCATGGATAGTGGCTGTCAGAGGCTTTAATTAATGGAAGTCGGTGGTTGTATTTATTGACTTATAGGTTGAGTTTATCCTAACAATCTTAATATGATATCACAATTTTTAATCTGTCCAAACACAGACAATGCATTGATAGCAAATTTTAAGCTATGAAATATATAAAACTGGCTTCAGTTTAACAGGGGCAAAACTTGTAGGAACAATAGAGTTCCA